>JAHPZR010020866.1:0-23119 GCA_019787425.1 Platygyra sinensis | reverse complement strand
TTAGAAAAAAAATTGAAATTGATCCAAAAAATCCAAAATTTTTGCAAACAATAAGAGGTGCAGGATATGTTCTCTGGATTGAGTGATTACTTTAAAAAAATATTACCAAAAAGATTATTTTATAGAGCGCTCCTTATTGTTGCTATTCCTGTTTTGGTTTTGCAACTTGTAATTACAATTGTTTTTTTTGATAGCCTTTGGATCAAAACAAACAAAGGTATGACAAGAACCTTGGTAAATGAAATTAGTACATTTGTTGAAGCTTATGGAAGTGAGAAAGAAAACAAACAAGAGTTACTAGATCTTTTTTCCATATTTTTAGATTTAAATATTGAAGTTACCAAAAATGAAAAAATTCAAAATACAGATAATGAAAGATGGTTTAGTCCTATAGATAGAACTTTAAGAAGGGAACTAAAATCTAAATTTGGATTAAATGAATACTGGTTTGATACAACAAGTTATAAGGAATTAATTGATTTAAGAATTAAATATGAAGATGGTTATTTTAAATTTTTAGTGCCTAAAGATAGAGTTGCAAGTTCTTCAGCAAGAATATTTGCACTTTGGATCACAGTACCTGCAATAATAATGGTAATCATTTCTCTAATATTTTTAAAAAATCAAACTAGACCAATCACAAATCTAGCTCGTGCAGCTGAAAGGTTTGGTAAAGGAGAAAATATTGAAGAGTTCAAACCTTCTGGAGCCCTTGAAATAAGACAAGCAGGACATGAATTTGATAAAATGAGAAAGAGAATTGAAAGACACATAAACCAAAGAACAGAAATGTTATCTGGAATTAGTCATGATTTGAGGACACCTTTGACAAGGATGAAACTACAATTAGCTTTTATAAAAGATAAAGAAACTGTTAATAAATTTACTGAAGACATCAATGAAATGGAGAAAATGTTAAATGAATATTTGCAATTTACTAGCTCATCATATGTTGAAAAAGATGAAATGTTTAATCTATCTGAATTAATTTCAGACGTTATTGAAAAATATAATAACGAAAATATTTCACAAAACTTAATAACAAGAATTTACTTTAATGGTAGGAAAAATTTAATTAAAAGGTGTTTAAATAATCTAATTGATAATTCACTGAAATATGCAAATAAAGTTGAAATTAGTTTAAGTAAAAAAAATACAAACTTATTCATTATTATTGATGATGATGGTCCTGGAATACCAAAAAATGAGTATGAAAATGTATTTAAACCTTTCTATAAAATAGATAAGAGTCGAGCTGACTCTAAATCAAGTGTTGGTCTTGGTTTATCGATTTCATCAGACATTATCAAATCTCATGGAGGAAATATAATGTTAGAAAAATCAAAAATGGATGGTTTAAGAGTTAAGGTTTTCTTGCCTGTTTAACTTTTTTTACTTTTTTTTTCTCAAGTTTATTTATTTTATTTTCAAGATTCTCAACACGTTTTGAGAGTACTTCAAACTCATCTTTACTTGTAAGTTTCATTTTAAAAACAAACTCATCTCTTTTAGATTTTAAGATATTAAATAGTTCTGTAGTTAAATCTTTTGAAGAGACTAGTCCCTGCTCTATTAATTTAGCAAACTTATCAATTATAAATTTAGAATTTTTCATATTTAAGATATACATTATAAGTATTATTAAAAATGTTCATTAATAATTTTGACCCAGTAGCCTTAGAAATATTTTCTTTAGAAATCAGGTGGTATTCTCTAGCTTATATATTTGGAATTATATTAGGCTGGATTCTTGCAAAAAAATTATTCATCCAAGACATAGAAGTTAAAAATAAATTTGATGATTATTTAACTTATTTAATTATAGGTATAATTTTAGGAGGAAGACTTGGTTATATTATTATTTATAATTTAAGTTTTTATATAAATAATCCATTAGATATATTTAAAATTTGGCAAGGAGGAATGTCCTTCCATGGTGGTTTAATTGGAGTTATTTTCGCATCTATATTTTTCGCTAAAAAAAATAATCAAAACCCATTTTTATATTTAGATATTGTCGCTTTAGTAGCTCCAGTCGGATTATTTTTTGGACGAATAGCAAACTTTATAAATTCAGAGCTGTATGGAACTATAACTAATGTACCCTGGGCAGTAACATTTGTTCAGGTAGATAATCTTCCTAGGCATCCCTCCCAATTATATGAAGCACTATTAGAGGGTTTATTTTTATTTTTATTATTAATTTATTTTAAAAATAAATTTTCAAACAAACCTGGTGTGATTTCAGGACTATTTTTAATAATTTACTCAATTTTCAGATTTATTATTGAATTTTATAGAGTACCAGATGAACAGCTTGGTTATATACTTTTAAACTTAACGATGGGGCAAGTAGTAAGTTTAATATTTATAATATCAGGAGTAATCTTATTTTATTTAAAATATGAAACTCGCTAAAACAAATAATTTACCATTAGATCAATTTATAAATTTTGCTCTTTACGATAAGGACAAAGGTTTTTATATGAAAAAAAATCCTTTTGGTGAAGATGGAGACTTTATTACTGCTCCCAATGTCACAAGATTATTTTCAGAGATTATCGCAATTTGGACGATTACTTTTTGGAAAAGCATTGGCTCTCCAAAAAAATTTAATTTACTAGAACTGGGAGCTGGAAATGGTGAAATGATGAAAGTCATAGATGAGACACTTATAAATTTTCCCGATTGTTACAATGCCTGCAGTTTTGTAATTCATGAAAAAAGTGATTTTTTATTTAATGAACAAAAAAAAAATTTAAATTCTAAAAAATTTTCATGGTTAAAAAACATTGAAAAAATAAATTCAAACCCAACAATTTTTTTGGCTAATGAATTTTTTGACGCTATACCGATCAAACAATTTTTTAAAAAAAAAGATAGTTGGTTTGAAAGATTTGTGAATTTGAGTGATCCAAACAAAGCTGAATTTAAAGAAGAAAAAATTGATATAGAAACAATTGAAAAACATCTAAATTTCGAAATATCAAAAGATCAGAGCATTATAGAATATTCGCCAGATACATTTAAATATTTAAGAACAATATGTGACTTAATACAAAAAAATGATGGAGGAATGTTAGTTATTGATTATGGTTATGCAGATAGCAAAATGCATGAAACTCTTCAGGCAGTAAATAATCACAAATATTCTAACGTTTTAGAAAATATTGGAGACTCTGATATAACTTACAATATAAACTTTCATTCCTTTGAAAAATTTATAAATCAGTTTAAAGAAATTAATTCAATTTTTACAAATCAAAAAAAATTTTTAACAAATATGGGTATTCTTCAAAGAGCAGAAATAATCAGTAAAAATATAGCATTTTCTAAAAAAGCAGATTTATTTTATAGAGTAAGACGTTTAATAGATGAAAATCAAATGGGTGAATTGTTCAAAGTAATGCTTATAAAAAATAAGAGAAACAATTTTAAGACAGGTTTTCAAAATTGATAAAATCAAAAAAACTTTCAAAAATAAAAATAATTAAACATGGTTTTTTCAATAAAACTGGTGGTAAATCAAAAAAAATTTATAAAAGTTTAAACTGTGGTCCTGGTTCCAAAGATAATCCCTCAGATGTTAAAAAAAATTTAGAAATAGTAAAAAAGAAAATAAAAAGCACTGCTAAAAGTGTTTTTTTACTTCATCAAATACATAGTAATAAGTTTGTTTATATTAATAAAAAAAATAAATTTAGATCAAAACAAAAAGCAGACGCAGTAATTACAAACCAAAAAAACATACCAATTGGTGTTTTAACTGCTGACTGTGTGCCGATTTTAATCTGTGATGAAAGGACAAAATTAGTTGCTGCAATTCATGCGGGGTGGAAAGGCGCATACAAAGATATAATAAGCAAAGTAGTCCAATTTATGATCAGAAAAGGATCTAATCCTAAAAATATTACTGCAGCTATCGGACCTGCTATCTCGGCTAAAAATTATGAAGTCAAACAAGATTTTAAAAGAAAATTTATAAAAAAGGACAAAAAAAATAATAAATTTTTTAAAATTAAGTACAAAAAGCTTTATTTTGATTTACCTAAATATGTAAAATCATGTCTTTTGAAGAATAAAATAAAAAATATTGAATCTTTAAATATTGATACATTTGATATTAATAATAATTTTTTTAGTGCAAGAAGAGCGTTAAGGCTAAAGCATGATGATTATGGTAGAAATATTTCAATAATTATGCTTTATTAGGCTTTTTTAATGAAATTATTATCCGGAAATAGCAACAAACCATTAAGCAAGAATATTGCAAAATATCTAAAATCTAAATTAGTTAATTCTAGTATTAGAAATTTTTCTGATGGTGAAATTTATGTTGAAATAAATGAGAATATCAGAGGAAACAGTATTTTTATTATTCAATCTGTATCTTCGCCTGCTAATGATAATTTGATGGAGCTTTTGTTGTGTATTGATGCACTAAAAAGATCTTCTGCAAAAAATATTACTGCTGTAATTCCATATTTTGGATATGCTAGACAAGACAGAAAGGTGGTGCCTAGAACTTCAATTTCTGCAAAATTAGTATCAAACTTAATTACAAAAGCGGGTGCTGACAGAGTAGTTACTGTTGATTTACATGCGGGTCAAATTCAAGGTTTCTTTGATATTCCAGTAGACAACTTATTTGCAACACCTATTTTTGCAAGACATGCAAAAAAAAAGATAAAAAGTAAAAACCTTATTTGCGTTGCTCCAGATGTGGGTGGAACTGAGCGAGCAAGAGCACTAGGTAAGCTCTTAAATGTTGGATTAGCAATTGTAGACAAACGAAGACCAAAGCCTGGTCAATCTCAAGTAATGAATGTCATAGGTGATGTAAAAGGAAAAACTTGTATAATTGTGGATGACATAATCGATTCTGGTGGAACAATAGTAAATGCAGCTAAAGCTCTTAAAGATAGAGGGGCTAAAGAAGTTTATGTCTATATAACTCACGGAGTACTCAGCGGTGAAGCTGTAAAAAAAATTAAAAATTCAGTAATTAAGAATTTAGTAATAACTGATACAATCGATAACATGAACAGAACTAAAGGTGTTAAAAACATTGAGGTTCTGTCAATTTCAGGGCTTATGGGAGAAGCAATTAAAAGAATATCTAATTCAACCTCAGTATCAGATTTATTCAAATAAATACCTTGAGTTATTAAGTAACTTGAGCTAAAAACCCTTGTTTTTATGAATTCATTAGACGCTAACATCAGAAATACCAAAACTAAAGGTGAATTAAATTCATTAAGAGATAATGGTAATGTGCCTGCTATAATTTATGG
This sequence comes from Platygyra sinensis, assembly GCA_019787425.1. Lineage (NCBI taxonomy): Eukaryota > Metazoa > Cnidaria > Anthozoa > Scleractinia > Merulinidae > Platygyra > Platygyra sinensis. The sequence continues at coordinate 17,825 of JAHPZR010020866.1, read as the reverse complement.
TGGAGAGGCTCAAAACGAGAAAATTTCAATATCTAAAAAAATACTAAAGTCACTAATTGAAAAAGAAAACTTTTTATCAAGTATCATAACTTTAAATGTTGATGGTAAGCCTCAAAAAGTTCTACCAAGAGAAATAAAATATGACATTATTTCAGATGAACCAATTCATGTAGACTTTCTAAGAATAGTTTCGGGCATAAAAGTTAGAATTGAAGTTCCGGTAAAATTTTTAAATCATGAAAAATCTCCTGGTTTGAAAAGAGGTGGTGTTTTAAACATTGTACGAAGAAAAGTTGAGCTAAAATGCCCAAGCGAAAAAATTCCTGAAAATCTTGTGATAGATCTTGATGGAGTTGATATTGGAGAGAGTTTTAAAATCTCTTCTATAAATCTTGACAGTGACGTTACTCCTACAATTCAAGGAAGAGATTTCGTAATTGCAACTCTAGCAGCTCCGACTGTTATGAAAGAACCTGAAAAACCTGCAGAAGCTGAGGCGGCTGAGGGAGAAGGTGCTGAAGGAGCAGAAGCAGCAGCAGCTGAAGGTGGAGATAAGCCAGCAGCTGAAGGTGATAAAAAAGAAGGTGAAGATAAAAAACCTGCTGAAGAAAAAAAATAAGTTAATTAAAATTGAATTTTATCCTCCAATATTAATATTTTATGCTACTACTTGTAGGATTAGGCAATCCAACCCCAGACAGTGAAAACAATAGACACAATATTGGTTTCAAGATTATAGATGCAATAAATAAAAAATTTGGACTTTCAAAACAAAAACCAAAATTCAAAGGACTTCTTACAACTGGTAATGTGGGAGAACAAAAAGTTTATGCAATTAAACCTTTAACATTTATGAATAATTCTGGAATTTGTATTAGAGAATTAATTGAATATTTCAAAATAGATGCTGAGGATGTTATCGTTTTTCATGACGATCTAGATGTAGAATTTGGAAAAATAAAAGCAAAATTTGGTGGCTCTGATGCAGGACATAACGGAATTGCATCAATAGACAAATTTATTGGTAAAGATTATTCAAGAGTGCGAATAGGAATTGGTAAACCAAAAGATAAAATGGAAGTTAGTGATTTTGTTCTTCAAAATTTTGATGAGGATGAAATGCTTGGATTGGAAAAAATTACAAATAACATCACAGATTCTATTTCAATACTTATCGACAAAAAATTAGATTTATTCTCTAGCACAGTAAATAATAAATAATGAGTTTTAAATGTGGAATTGTTGGTTTACCTAATGTGGGTAAATCTACACTCTTCAATGCTTTAACAAACTCAAGCAAAGCCCAGGCTGCAAATTTTCCATTTTGCACGATAGATCCTAATGTGGGAGTAGTCCCTGTTCCAGATAAAAGATTGAACAAATTATCAGAAGTTTCAAAATCAAAAAAAACAATAAATACAACTATTTCATTTGTAGATATAGCTGGTCTTGTGAAAGGTGCATCTAAAGGTGAAGGATTGGGCAATAAATTTCTGTCCCATATAAGAGAAGTTGATGCAGTTATTCATATGATTAGATGCTTTGACTCGGACGATATTCAAAATGTTAATCCTGATGTTGACCCTATAAGAGATCTTGAGATCATTGAAACTGAAATGATGTTAGCTGACCTAGAATCTATACAAAAAAGACTTGAAAAAAATAATAAGAAAAACGTTGACGAAGATCAGCTTAAGATTTTAGAGATTGCATTAGACTGCATTAATAATGATAAAGATATATCAATATTAAATTCTCAATTTGACACAAAACAACTTAATCAAAGTGGTCTTTTATCAATAAAACCAAAGATTTTTGTTTGCAATGTAGATGAGCAAAGCGTTCAGGATGGAAATAAATATACTAAAAACTTTATCGAAAAATTTGGAAAAGATAACACTCTGATTGTTTCTGCAGACATAGAAAACCAAATAAATGAATTAGCAGAAGATGAAAAAAAAAATTATATGGATATGATTGGTTTAAAAGACACAGGTCTGAGCATGTTAATTCAAAAGGGCTATAAAATATTAGAACTTGATACGTATTTTACTTCTGGACCTGAAGAAACACGGGCTTGGACAATACAAAAAAACTGTACTGCTCCTAAGGCTGCAGGAGAAATTCATACAGATTTTGAAAAAGGTTTCATTAGAGCTGAAACTATATCTTATGAAGATTTTGTTGCTAATGATGGATGGGTAAATTCTAAAGCTAATGGAAAAATGAGATTAGAAGGTAAAGATTATATTGTGAAAGATGGAGACGTACTAAACTTCAGATTCAACACGTGACCATATCTTTTTCATGCTGAAGTAAACAAGAATTGTCAAAATAATTAAGTATATAATTGCTTTAAAGCCCATCTGATGTCTGGCTTCTAGATGAGGTTCAGCAGCCCACATTAAAAATGTTGTTACATCTTTTGACATTTGTTCAACAGTAGCAGTAGTTCCATCACCGTACTCGACTAATCCATCTGAAAGTGGAGCAGCCATTCTTATTTTATTTCCATACATATACTTATTATAATGAACACCATCATCCAAAGTCATTCCACTAGGAGCTTCTTCATAGCCTTGTAATAAAGAATATATGTAATCAACACCACCACCTCTAGCTTTAACCAAAACAGACATGTCTGGAGGGTATGCACCACCATTTGCAGCTTGAGCAGCTTTTACATTGTCATACGGCATTACAAATTTGTCAGATAATTTACCTGGTCTAGGCAAACATTTCACCGTCTGCATTAGGTCCATCCATTACCTCAAATGAAGCTGCAATAGCCTTAGCTTGATCTTCTGGAAATTCTGGTCCACCTTTTTCAGCTAAATTTCTGTAACTTAAGTATTTCATTGAGTGACATGAGGCACAAACTTCTGTGTAAACTTGATATCCTCTTGAAGAGAAGCTCTGTCAAATTTTCCAAAAAGCCCTTAAAAACTCCAATCTGTTTTAAGTAATCAACTTTTTCAGCAGCAAAAGAGAAGGTATTTGACGAACAAATTAATAATAATACTGAAAATATTTTAAGTAATTTTTTCACTTATTCTATCTTACTTTCTTTTTTCCTCGCTGTTGCTAAATTAGGCGAACCACCAAGAACTGGTTCGGTTATGCTCAAAGGTACCGGTAAAGTTTTTTCTTTAAATCCTAAAACAGGAAGAATAACTAAAAAATGTAAAAGTAATATGCCGTAGCAACTCTTGCAATTAACAAATAAAGTCCTTCAGCTGGCATTGCGCCTACATAACCAAGAATTAGAACATCAGCAACTAGTATCCAGTAAAACTGTTTATACAAAGGTCTGAATACTGCAGATCTAATTTTCGAAGTATCTAACCAAGGTAAGACAGCTAGAATTAATATTGCAGATAACATTGCCACAACACCTAGCAACTTATCTGGAACAGATCTTAAAATTGCATAGAAAGGTAATAGATACCATTCAGGTACAATATGTGCAGGTGTTACCATTGGATTTGCTTCAATATAATTATCAGCATGACCTAGTATATTTGGTGAATAAAAAACAAAAAATGCAAAAACAATCATGAACATTAATAAAGCGAAACCATCTTTGATTACGATGTAAGGATGGAAAGGCACAGTATCTTTTGAAGGTTTTTGATGTCTATTCCAACTGGATTATTATTTCCAGGAACATGCAAAGCCCAGATATGTAAAACAACTAATCCTAAAATTAAAAATGGAATAAGATAATGCAACGTAAAAAATCTTGTTAAAGTTGGATTATCTACTGAATATCCTCCCCATAACCAAGTAACAATACCCTCTCCAACAAAAGGAATGGCGCTAAATAAATTGTGTAATTACAGTTGCTCCCAGAAACTCATTTGTCCCCACGGCAATACATAGCCCATGAACGCAGCTGCCATCATTAGCAAGTAAATAATTATTCCAATTATCCAAATTATTTCTCTTGGTGCTTTGTAAGAACCGTAAAACAATGATCTAAAAATATGAATGTAGACTGCTAAGAAAAACATAGATGCACCATTTGCATGAATATATCTAATTAACCAACATAGTTAAACATCACGCATGATGTGCTCAACACTCTCAAAAGCCATATCAGCGTGAGCGATGTAATGCATTGCAAGAGTTAATCCAGTGATAATTTGAGTGATTAAGCAAAAAGTTAAAATTCCCCAAATGTCCACCAATAAGTTTAAATTTTTAGGAGTCGGATAATCAGTTAAATGATTTGCAAGAGTTAAAAGTGGCAATCGATCATTAAACCATTGTCCTACTTTTGATTTGGTCTGTAGTCGTGATCACTCATTAGTGCTCAGTTTATCCAATCTTAATTGTATTAGCGTAACGAATTCGTATTTAGGTATTCCATGTTTAATGGAGCTGGCCTTTTCTTATTCTTCCAGATGTATCATAGTGGGATCCATGGACATGGACAGAACCATCCATTGTAATCGCCTTTGTCATTTAAAGGTACACATCCTAAATGTGTGCAAACCCCTAACATTACAAGCCACTCGGGATTTTTAGCTCTATCCTCATCTTTCTCAGGATGAATTAAATCCTCCATTTTCACTTTTCTTGCTTCATCAATTTCTTCTTGAGTTCTTCTTCTTATAAAGACAGGTTTACCTCTCCACAAAACAGTTAGTGTAGTTTCCTGGTGTTAATGCACTTACATCAACTTCTGTGCTAGCTAATGCTTTAACGGAAGCATCTGGATTCATTTGATCTATCATTGGCCACACTACTGCAGCGGCACCAACAGCTCTACAGCTGTAGTAGCTGTAAATAAAAAATCTCATTCTTTTTGTTTTTTATAGCTCTTTTCATAGCAGCAAACTTGCCTGTAGTATATCAGCTTTTCTATTCTTTGACAGAAGCTTTGCCTATGGACCAAATAGAATTTTTTTTTATATATGTACAAAGATACTCTCTCCTCTTTTTTACTTAATGATTTGAGTCTTTTAATAATTTTTGATTAATTGATTTTTTTAAAATTACTGCTGAAGCATAAACAAGGCCCAATTAAACTTCCTCTACCAACCTCATCAACCCCAGCAATTATCTTCATCAAATTTGTAACTTCAGATCTTTTATTTGTCTCTAATTTTCTTTAAATCTTCCCATGAGTTTTTTTTATTTTCTGGAAAAACGGATTAAATAAGATGGATTAAAAGTTATCATAAAGGGAATGTTTTTATTTTTTAAAAATCACTTCCTTCCAATGTCCTCTTTCATAGTTATTTTTTCACTTATTCCTGTAACAGCCTCCATTGCTGAACTACCCATCAAAACATGATCTTTGGTTTATAATTGATATATGCTCTTTCAAAAATACTGAGTATCTTTTAATTTCGGTCGAGGTTGGTTTTCTGTCATCAGGTGGTCTAAAATTGATTGCATAACTAGTGTAAATATTTTGTCTCTTAATATTGATGGCTATAAGCATTTTATTAAGAAGTTCACCAACTTCAACCTCAAACGGGACGCCCAATTTTTCTTCCTCAGGCCCAGGAGCCTCTCCAATTAACATTAAAGGACTATTTATATTTCCCTCACTAAATAATTTTATTTGAATTTTCTTTCAATTACAATTTTCAATGAATTTATTTGATCTTTTAAATTTTTTAGTAATCTTCTTTATTAATTTGCAGGTTCCATTGTTGGTTCTAAAATACTTAAATCTATTTATTGGCTATCAGCGAATATAAATTTTGGCTCAATAGTATTATTAGTTCTTGGTTTAATTTGGTGTTTTTGATTTATCATTTTTTAGTCATAGTATGGTCACATGTTCCTAAAATTTGTAAAATTAGTACTATAATATTCATATCTTATCAGACACCTTGATATTCTAAAAGTGATACTTTTAATGATTTCAACTCAAGAGATTTATCAAATTATTTTTCTGGAATTGTTGCATTTGAAAATCGAGATAATTCTGAAGCTTTAAAATTTTTCAACTTAACCAAGGTATTAATTAACAAACATGACAGTTATTTAAAAAGATATGTTAACTCTTTAGTTTTAGATAACAAAGTACCTCAAGCAATTAATGTATTAAATAACAATGCAAACAAATCTAATTCAGATTTTTATGATGCGTATATAATTTTAATAATTGACAGTTTAAAAAAAAATAACTTTAAAAAGGCTGACGAATATTTAACACAAAGTTTAAAATTTAAAGATGAAGATAGAATAAACCTAGTTATATTTGAAACTCTAAAACAGTATATTTATACATTTAAAAATAAAAAAATATTAGATAACAAAAAAAATTTTGGAAACTTGTCTCTTATAGCCGAGACATTCCAAAGATGTTATATTGAAGATAAAAGAACTTCGTCATTTTTTCTTAATTTAATAAATAATCAACAAGGTGATTATTCAAGATACATTTTCTTTTATCTTAATCATTTAATTGATAACAATAAATTAAATGAAGCAAGATTAGTTGTTGAACAAATTGATTATATAAATTCAACACTTTTACTCTCACAAAGCAAAAGTTGGGTAGACAAAGAAAAATTCGATGATTTTGGAAAAATTTTTTCATGCAAAGATCATAATGATCTTGTAAGTGAGTTTTTATTTTTAATCTCTAATCTTTATTCTTCTCAGGATAATTTTGAGAAATCAAATTTTTACTTAAATTTGTCAAACTATTTGAATCCCAAGTTTGAATTTAATTTGTCATTGGTTGCAGAAAATTTTTATCTCAATGATGAATTTGATAAAGTACAAAGGATCTTAAAAAACTTTAAAAAAGAAGATGAATTTTATTATTGGTTTAGATTAAAAAAAGAAGCTCAAATAATAATTCAACAGCAGGATTATGAAAATGGAATTAAATACATAGACTCAAAATTTAATAAAATTGAAAATCCAAATATAAAAATGATTTTTGATTTAGCCAATTTTTATAAAAATTCTAAAAATTATGAAAAGGCAATAGATCGTTATACAGAAATTATTTTAACACTGGATGACAATTCACTTATCAAATCAGATGTATTGTATCGTAGAGGTGGTAGTTATGAAAGAATGGGCAATTATGAAAGGTCAGATGAAGATTTATTGCATGCGCTTAAAATTGATCCTAGTGATGCATATATTTTAAATTACCTTGCTTACTCTTGGTTAGAGCGTGATTATAAAATTAATGAAGCAATGGATATGTTGAAAACAGCATATGATTTAAAAAGCAATGATCCATATATTATTGATTCAATTGGATGGGCTTATTTTTTAATAGAGGACTATGTAGAAGCAGAAAAGTATTTAAAAAGAGCTGTAGAATTAATGCCAGATGACCCAATTGTGAATGATCATTATGGAGACATTTTATGGAAATTAAATCGAAAAATTCAAGCAAGATATTTTTGGAACAACGTATTAACTTTTGATGACACCGAAGACGATATGAGAGAAAAAATCAATATTAAAGTAATTGAGGGTCTTAAAAATTCCTAAATGAAAATTAATAAAATTAAATCTAATGCAAAGTTAAATTTAGCACTAAATATCACTGGAAAAAAAAAGGTTTTACATAAAATTGAAAGTATAATTAGTTTCATAGATTTACATGATGTTATTTCGATAAATCAACATAATGGAAAAAAACACCACATTTCTTTTTATGGAAAGTTTTCTAAAAATATTGGAAAAAAAAAATACTGTTCAAAGATTATTTCAGATACTAGATAAAGAAAATTTATTAAAAAATAAAAAATTCAAAGTTAAAATTAAAAAATTAATCCCTCAAGAAGCTGGGTTGGGTGGGGGATCGATGAACGCAGCTAGTGTGTTTAATTATCTGGTTAAAAAAAAAATTATTAATCCTAATCATCAAAAAACTCGAAGTATCTGTGACTGGGTTGGTTCTGATGTTATTCTGGGAACCATTTCATCCAACTGTGTGTTGTCATCAAGTGGTAGAATAAAAAAGATTTATAATACTCCAAAATATTATTCTACTTTAGTAAAACCTGATTTTGGGTGCTCAACTAAAAAAATATACTCAGCTGTTCGAAAGTATACAAAATCAAAATATAACAAACCTAAAAAAAACATGTTTGGAGTAAAATATTTGATTGATCAACAAAATGCCCTTGAAACAATAGCACTCAAAAAATATCCAAAACTTAAAAAAATAAAGTTGTTCTTAGAAAGTATAAATAATCCATTATTTGTAAGAATGACTGGTTCAGGATCAACAATTGTTGCCTATTATAATTCATTAAAGAGTTGTAAATTGGCAAAAGCTAAATTTAAAAGAAAATATAAAAATTATTGGTGTGTTACAGCAAAAACTATATGAATTTTATATTTTTATGTTATAGGAAGCTAGTATTGGGGCGTAGCCAAGCGGTAAGGCACGGGTTTTTGGTACCTGCATCCTAGGTTCGAATCCTAGCGCCCCAGCCATTTATGAAAAATTTTTTAGATAAATTTTTTTCCAGATCAAAAAATCTTGATTATATCAGTCAAAATTTAAAACAAATTACTTTAACAACACCAGCAAATAAAATTTTTGAGGCAATTAATAATTTTTCAGAGAAAAGTGAAATCAGATATGTGGGTGGGTGTGTAAGAAAAGTGATAAAAAAGAAAATGTTGATGATATTGACCTAGCAACAAATTTAACTCCCCTGGAAGTTTGTGAGGCTCTTAAAAACAAAGAAATAAGTTATTACGAAACAGGAATTGAACACGGAACTATAACAGCAATAATTGATGAATATAAATATGAAATTACTTCTTTAAGGAAAGACGTCTCAACTGATGGAAGGCATGCTGAAGTAGAATTCTCTTTAGATTGGAAGGAAGATGCCTCTAGAAGGGATTTTACTATCAATTCAATTTATGCAGATGGTGATGGTAATTTATTTGATCCATTTAACGGTAAAAAAGATTTGGAGGATGGTTATATTAATTTTATTGGCAATGCGGAAAAAAGAATTCAAGAGGATTATTTGCGTATTTTAAGGTATTTAAGATTTTATTTAAACTACTCAAATCATGAGCACCAGCCAGAAATAATAAAAAATATAAAAAAAAATATTGATGGAATTTCAAATATATCATCTGAAAGGTTAATCGATGAGCTAAAAAAAATAACTAGTTCAAATGGATTTTTAAAACTTTTCAAAGATAAAGAAAGTTTAGAACTCATAGAAATAATTTTCCCTCAATTAAAGAATATTAAAAATTTTAAAAAACAAAATTCTTATGCTGCAGAGAATTTTTTAAAAATTGACTTTATATTTTTAATTGCGCTTTTAGTGATTGATGGGACTGATAATGCTGATTATTTTCTTTATAAATTTAAAATATCTAACAAAGATAAGAAAAGAATAAAATTAATAGATCTTTTTTATAGAGAAAAAGTAACTTTAAACAACTTTACAGAGAAAAACTTGAATAAATTTTTTTATTTTAATGGGCGACAGGCTGTATTGGATATAATTAATTTTAAAATATTTATCTCAAACAAAGTAGAGAAAAAACTAATCAAACTATTAAATACTTATAAAGAGAAAGTAATTCCAACTTTGCCAATAGGGGCTGATCTATTAATGTCTAAATTTCAAATTCCTGAGGGCAAAACTTTAGGTAATAAATTAAAAAGGATAGAAGAAATTTGGGTTCAAAACGGATTTCAAATTTCAGATAAGCAGGTTCAACAAATAGTTAAAAGTTAAATATATTTAACGTCTTTAATTTCAAAATTTTTACACCAGAGGGTGTGTTTATTTCAACTAAATCACTTTTATTTTTTCCAATCAAACCTTTGCCAATTGGTGATTGAAAGAAAATTAGTTTTTGTTTTAAATCTGCTTCATCTCTTCCAACAATTTTATAATTAATTTTTTCACCAGTATCTAAATCTTCTAAATAAACTGTAGATCCAAAAATTACTTTTCCTTCATTGTTTAGTTTTGTAACGTCAATAACATTTGCTCTTGCAATAATATCGTTAATTTCTGTAATTCTTCCCTCGTTATGAGATTGTTCTTCTTTAGCTGCATGATATTCGGCATTTTCTTTAAGGTCTCCATGGGATCTCGCTTCAGCAATTGCAGCTACTATCTCAGGTCTTTTTTTTTCTTTTAAAAAAACCAATTCTTCTTTTAGTTTATTTAATCCGTTTAATGTTATTGGCTCTTTATCCATTTTCTTATTTCCATTTTGCAATCGGGGGTAATGACATCAAAATTCCTTCAACATTACCACCAGTTTGTAGCCCAAATTTCGTTCCTCTATCATAGAGCAAATTAAATTCTGCGTATCGACCCCTTTTAATATACTGAAACTCTTTATCTTTTAAAGTCCATTTTCTTTTTAATTTTTTTTTAATTATTTCATTAAATAGCATTTGAAATGTAACACCAACATCTCTGACAAATTTAAAGTCATTTTCAAAATTATCATTTTTATAGTCAAAAAATATCCCACCTATACCTCTGGCTTCTTTCTGTGAGGTAGATAAAAATATTCATCACACCACTTTTTATATTTTTTATAATAATTTTTATTATGTCTATCGCACATTGCCTTTAATATTTTATGAAAGTTTTTCTTCTCTTTTTCATCTTTTATTGCTGGGGTTATATCCATACCTCCACCAAACCAATTCTTTGTTGTACAAATAAATCTGGTATTAAAATGCATTGCAGGAATATGGGGATTTTGCATGTGCATAACTATTGATATTCCTGATGCCCAAAATCTAGGATCTTTACTTGCGCCTGGTATATTCTTTTGAAATTGTTTAGGAAATTTTCCATAAACTTTTGAAAAATTTACTCCTACTTTTTCAAAAATTTTTCCATTTTTAAGAATTCTATATTCACCACCACCCTCATCTTTTTTACTGCTTCTATTCCAAGAAGTTGATTGAAAATTTACTTTGTTTTTTTCAATTTTTAAAATGTCATCACATATTGCATTTTGTAATAGCTTAAACCAATTACTCGCTAAATCTTTTTTAATTGAAATATCCATTTTATATTAATTCTATTTGACGCAAACTTTCTGCCAAAACGATGGCAACAGACGATGCAATATTAAGAGATCTCACTTGGTTATTCATTGGTATTTTTAAACGATTTTTAATAATTTTATGAACCTTTTCGGGTACCCCAGCACTTTCTCTTCCAAACAAAATAGTATCATCAAGCTTAAATTTAAATTTAGTATAATTTATTGAACCCTTAGTTGTCATCAAAACGATTCTCTGTTTTTTCTTTGCTTCAAAAAATTTTTCCGAACTTTGATAGAACTCTATTTGACTATAGTCCATATAGTCCATAACCACTCTTTTAAAACGTTTGTCTGATAATAGAAAGCCACATGGTTCAATTATTTCTAATTTAGCACCCAAACAAGCACAGGTTCTTATGATTGCAGCAGTATTCTGAGGTATATCAGGCTCATACAAAGCTATTTTGGGTCCTAAAATTGTTGAATTCTGTGTCATTCTTTCAGTAGTAAAATAATTATTTTATATTATATGAATTCGTATATTAACTATTTTAAATCAAAAAGAGATAATAATAAAAGTTACTAAAAGTGTCTGAAAAAAAAACAAAAAGAAGAGATTTTTTATTTACAGCTACCACAGCGGTAGGAGCTGTTGGTGCCGCTGCAGTGGTGTGGCCAATGATAGATCAAATGAATCCAGATGCTTCTGTTAAAGCATTAGCTAGCACAGAAGTTGATGTAAGTGCATTAACACCAGGAAATACATTAACTGTTTTGTGGAGAGGTAAACCAGTCTTTATAAGAAGAAGAACGCAAGAAGAAATTGATGAAGCAAGAAAAGTGAAGATGGAGGATTTAATTCATCCTGAGAAAGATGAGGATAGAGCTAAAAACCCTGAGTGGCTTGTAATGTTAGGGGTTTGCACTCATTTAGGATGTGTACCTTTAAATGACAAAGGCGATTACAATGGATGGTTCTGTCCATGTCATGGATCTCACTATGATACATCTGGAAGAATAAGAAAAGGACCAGCTCCTTTAAACATGGAAATTCCTAAATATGAATTTGTTAATGCTAATACAATTAAGATTGGATAAATTGAACACTAATGAGTGATCACGATTACAGACCAAAATCAAAATTAGGACAATGGTTTAATGATCGATTGCCACTATTAACTCTTGCAAATCATTTAACTGATTATCCGACTCCTAAAAATTTAAATTATTGGTGGACATTTGGTGGAATTTTAACTTTTTGCTTAATCACTCAAATTATAACCGGATTAACTCTTGCAATGCATTACATCGCTCACGCTGATATGGCTTTTGAGAGTGTTGAGCACATCATGCGTGATGTTAACTATGGTTGGTTAATTAGATATATTCATGCAAATGGTGCATCTATGTTTTTCTTAGCAGTATACATTCATATTTTTAGATCATTGTTTTACGGTTCTTACAAAGCACCAAGAGAAATAATTTGGATAATTGGAATAATTATTTACTTGCTAATGATGGCAGCTGCGTTCATGGGTTATGTATTGCCCTGGGGACAAATGAGCTTCTGGGGAGCAACTGTAATTACAAATTTATTTAGTGCCATTCCTTTTGTTGGAGAGGGTATTGTTACCTGGTTATGGGGCGGATACTCAGTAGACAATCCAACTTTAACCAGATTTTTTACGTTGCATTATCTTATTCCATTTCTAATATTAGGATTAGTTGTTTTACATATCTGGGCTTTGCATGTTCCTGGAAATAATAATCCAGTTGGAATAGACATCAAAAAACCTTCAAAAGATACTGTACCTTTCCATCCTTACATCGTAATCAAAGATGGTTTCGCTTTATTAATGTTTATGATTGTTTTTGCATTTTTTGTTTTTTATTCACCTAATATACTAGGTCATGCTGATAATTATATTGAAGCAAATCCAATGGTAACACCCGCACATATTGTACCTGAATGGTATCTATTACCTTTCTATGCAATTTTAAGATCTGTCCCAGATAAATTGCTGGGGGTTGTGGCAATGTTATCTGCAATATTAATTCTAGCTGTCTTACCTTGGTTAGATACTTCGAAAATTAGATCTGCAGTATTCAGACCTTTGTATAAACAATTTTACTGGATACTAGTTGCTGATGTTCTAATTCTTGGTTATGTAGGCGCAATGCCAGCTGAAGGACTTTATTTGTTAATTGCAAGAGTTGCTACGGCATATTACTTTTTACATTTTTTAGTTATTCTTCCTGTTTTAGGATTTAAAGAAAAAACTTTACCGGTGCCTTTGAGCATAACCGAACCAGTTCTTGGTGGTTCGCCCAATTTAGCAACAGCGAGGAAAAAAGAAAGTAAGATAGAATAAGTGAAAAAATTACTTAAAATATTTTCAGTATTGTTATTAATTTGTTCGTCAAATACTTTCTCTTTTGCTGCTGAAAAAGTTGATTACTTAAAAACAGATTGGAGTTTTAAAGGCCTTTTTGGAAAATTTGACAGAGCTTCTCTTCAAAGAGGATATCAAGTTTACACAGAAGTTTGTGCCTCATGTCACTCAATGAAATACTTAAGTTACAGAAATTTAGCTGAAAAAGGTGGACCAGAATTTCCAGAAGATCAAGCTAAGGCTATTGCAGCTTCATTTGAGGTAATGGATGGACCAAATGCAGATGGTGAAATGTTTGCTAGGCCAGGTAAATTATCTGATAAATTTGTAATGCCGTATGACAATGTAAAAGCTGCTCAAGCTGCAAACGGTGGTGCATACCCTCCAGACATGTCTGTTTTGGTTAAAGCTAGAGGTGGTGGTGTTGATTATATATATTCTTTATTACAAGGCTATGAAGAAGCTCCTAGTGGAATGATTTTAGATGATGGTGTTCATTATAATAAGTACATGTATGGAAATAAAATAAGAATGGCTGCTCCACTTTCAGATGGGTTGGTTGAGTACGGTGATGGAACTACTGCTACTGTTGAACAAATGTCAAAAGATGTAACAACATTTTTAATGTGGGCTGCTGAACCTCATCTAGAAGCTAGACATCAAATGGGCTTTAAAGCAATTATATACTTAATTATTTTGACAATTCTTGTTTACTTCAGCATGAAAAAGATATGGTCACGTGTTGAATCTGAAGTTTAGTACGTCTCCATCTTTCACAATATAATCTTTACCTTCTAGTCTCATTTTTCCATTAGCTTTAGAATTTACCCATCCATCATTAGCAACGAAATCTTCATAAGATATAGTTTCAGCTCTAATGAAACCTTTTTCAAAATCCGTATGAATTTCACCTGCAGCTTTAGGAGCAGTGCAGTTTTTTTGAATAGTCCAAGCCCTTGTTTCTTCAGGTCCAGAGGTAAAATATGTATCAAGTTCTAATATTTTATAACCCTTTTGAATCAACATACTTAAACCTGTATCTTTTAAACCAATCATATCCATATAATTTTTTTTTTCATCTTCTGCTAATTCATTTATTTGGTTTTCTATGTCTGCGGAAACAATCAGGGTATTATCTTTTCCAAATTTTTCGATGAAGTCTTTAGTATACTTATTTCCATCCTGTACGCTTTGCTCATCTACATTACAAACAAAGATCTTTGGTTTTATTGACAAAAGACCACTTTGATTAAGTTGTTTTGTATCAAATTGAGAATTTAATATTGATATATCTTTATCATTATTAATGCAGTCTAATGCAATCTCTAAAATCTTAAGCTGGTCTTCGTCCACATTTTTTTTATTATTTTTTTCAAGTCTTTTTTGAATAGATTCAAGGTCAGCTAGCATCATCTCAGTTTCAATAATCTCAAGATCTCTTATTGGGTCAACATCAGGATTAACATTTTGAATATCGTCTGAATCAAAGCATCTAATCATATGAATAACTGCATCAACTTCTCTTATATGGGACAGAAATTTATTGCCTAATCCTTCGCCTTTAGATGCTCCCTTCACAAGACCAGCTATATCTACAAATTGAAAATAGTTGTATTTATTGGTGGTTTTTTGTGATTTTTGAAACTTTTGATAATTTGTTCAATCTTTTAGCTGGTGTGATAAAAATACATAAGCAAAGGTTATGCTTAAGCAGAAACAAGTAAAAATGTGAGCGAGAAGGAAGAACAATCGTTTCGCTGAAGATTACACATATTCGGTACTCCCGCGTATGAGCGTTTTTTTGCCCAAGGCCCATAACGAACGCCTCGATATGCGTCCCATCCAGCGCATGCCTTTTCGCGGTATTCCATATGTGCGTTATGCCTTTTCGCGTTATTCCTAGTTGCGTTATGCCGTTTACCCCCATGCCATTTCTCCACATTTTGGACTAGCTGCATTGGGGGGTTGGAGGGGGGTACCTGAAACGGGTTTTGGCCTTCAGCTTCGGTTGGATTGCATTCCCTATTGGAACATAGAATCAGTTTGTCGCCTATTCAGCTTTGGATTGATGCATGTGCAATTTCGGATCATTTGATATTCAATTCCTGGTTATTGAATATTGTCATAGATATACCTTCATAAAAAATGGTTGTCGAGCGACGATCACGATGTCAACCGACACGCTGTTCTTTTCTTCTTCTCAAAACTTTTTAACTTGTTTATGTTTGATAAAAATACAATAGAATAAAATACGATGCCGTTCAATATAATTAAATTTATGGACAAAATTGAAACATTTGCTGTAAAAGAAGGCTGATATTGTCCTGGGAGTGGACAAGAGTTATTGTCCGCGTGCGGGGTTGATCATGGTAGGCCAGGATTTCCAGGTACTTTGGCGATTCGGTAGTTGCAGGGCCAATGCGTGTCTGGAAAACCCGCAATAGCGAATAGTACGAATAGTACGAAAACAGTGCCAATAGTTGCGAATAGTTGTCAGTAGTCACCGCTTTCGTTCAGACGCGGATCTAGATTCGTTGAAATTTAATTCACGTGGAGCCCCCAAAGCGTTTCCCCATCGTGTCAGGGTAATGGCGGTCCTGTGAGTGTAGAAGACAAGCTGGACGTACAACACAATAGAAGACAAAGGACCAAAAGAGAACGAGGAACAAACAATGAGGACAAAGGTTGTGGAGCGGCGATATCTTTTGTGAAGTGTACTGTGTCTTCTACACGAAAAAGGAGCCATCCATGGTCGCTGATAAGATTCGCCCAAGCTGAAAGAAATTATATTTCATCAGATATCTTGTTCACAAAGCAGGTCGTCGCTTGAAATATTGCATCTTAAGTTCGCTGCGAAGTTGACTGCGAGGTACTAGGTACCAAAATTCTGTTCATTCCTCGCTAATTACCCCCCTACCCCTCGCACTGTTCGAGGACTATTTGAACTGTTATTATTGGAATCTATTGATATTCGCAATTAACGTTCACCATTATAATTGTGTCCGGTTACCTAAATAAATTGGGTTAAATTGTTCACGTAGCGTGATAGTGCTCATGCGCGGAAGAGATACTATTAAACAATAGAGTGTTTCTGTCGTAGGAACTATCGCGTTGATAGCTGCCCCGCGGAAAAGTTGATGTCTCTAAAACAAATGTTTACCCGAGAAGCGACGCTTAGAGGGAAAATTAGTTTTAAGAACATCAAATTTCAAGGGGCAACTATCAGACCGATAGTTCCGAGACATAAACCACTCCATTGTCTTTATTGTTCACCACTGAAGTTTCTTCAGCGCGCCAGTTTTAAAAATCATATTGACTTTTTTTCAACTTTTGAGATGAATGGCCGTGAAAGCCAAACGTAAAATTTGGAAAGGAAAACAGACAAACCCCCCTTAATGAGATTTCAATTATTTATTTCTACAAACCCGCCTGTTTACAGAAATTTCTTCTCGAACGACTACTATCCATCCGGGGATTTTCAGCGGAAGGACACTATTTAAAACAATAGTCTTTCTGTCGAGGAACTATCGGCTGATAGTTGCCCCGCGGAAATTTGATGTTCTTTAAACAAATATTTGCCCGAGAAGCGAATCTTCGAGGGCAAATATGCTAGTTTTAATAACATCAAATTTCCAAGGAGCAACTATCAGACCGATAGTTCTGAGACATAAACACTTGTTGTCTTTATTGTTCTCCACTAAATTTTCCCGTAGCGGCATGCCTCACCAAACTAAAAACGACAAGAAGTTATTTATCCAACTTTCCAACCGCTATGGAGCGCTTTAGGTGTTTCGTATTTTCCGTTGTATTCCTCTTCAGGTGATATTACAACTCTAATACATGTATAAACAATTTTTGGATCAATATTCAGTATCTGGGGCAAAACTGCGCCCTACCTACCCTCCCCTAACCCAAACAGTAACACTAACTTATTAAAGTTATTGTAACATATTGGGTTAGGGGAGGGGTAGGTGCGACAGTTGCCCAGATACATGATAGTGATCCCAATTGATATGTCAACTATTGATTTCTAAAGAAGGAACCTTCGGATCAATAATCAGTATCTGGGTAAACTGAGCACCTTTACCCGTATCCACCCACGGATGTAATAACCAACCACTAATGTAATATCAACCACTAATGTAATAAATTTTCAAACCACTAATGCTAATAAAGGAGCTAACCACTAATGTGAATACTATTTTAACCACTAATGTAATAAGGAAGCTATTGCTATTTTATGTAATATTTCCTCGGCCAACGCGGACTTCTGATTATGGCTCGAGTAATAAAAAAAAAAGGTAAGTTGGTTTAATTATATCTTATATCATATTTTAAACAATAAGACCTCGCACTAGGAGCAGTATGTTGATAGGGCTAAAGTTTGTTGAACCTTACTGTAAAGAAGGATTGTGATAGGTTCAAGTTTTCTTTCCTTCC
>JAHPZR010020865.1:10000-20416 GCA_019787425.1 Platygyra sinensis | reverse complement strand
AATCGAACTCGCACGACCTCCGGAATAGATCTACCGTTACTCTGGGCCGCCCTGAGCTACAAGGGTCGCAACAGAGAAAGTCGGGGACGATTTTAGATGGTGAATCGCGGCGAAGAGAAAGGAAGGGTACATATGACTGTGTGATGACCGCGTAGCACTGGGAACACAAAATAGTGGAACTCAGAGAAATTACCTCTGAAGTGTAAATTATAGTGCTACTTAAACCCATGAATAACCCACTGGGCGTTAGCCCTAGTAAAGGGAAACAGGGAACCACACGAGGCCAAAGAAAAAAATCTTTTGACCGTCGTGGGAATCGCAACACCAACGACCTCCGGAATAGATCTACCGTGACTCTGGCCGACTGAGCTACACGGTCCCGCACAGAGAAAGTCGGGGACGATTTTAGAATGGTGAATCGCGGGCGAAGAGAAAGTAAGGGTACATCAGAATGATTTGCGCCGCGTAGCACACTGGGAACAACAAATAGTTGGAAACCAGAGAATTAACTCTGAAGTGTAAATTTAATAGTGGCTACTTAAACCGCATCGAATAACGTCCAACTGGGGGCGTTAGCCCTAGTAAAAGGGAAACAGGGAACCACAGCAAGCACGAGGCAAAGAAAAAATCTTGTTGACCTCCGGTGGAATCGAACCCACGACCTCCCGGAATAGGATCGGGTGTTATTCATGGGTTTAAGTAGCACTATAATTTACACTTCAGAGTTAATTCTCTGGTTCCACTATTTGTGTTCCCAGTTGCTACGCGGCAACAACATTCATATGTACCCTTACTTTCTCTTCGCCGCGATGTCACCATCTAAAATCGTCCCCGACTTTCTCTGTGCGACCTTGTAGCTCAGTCGGCAGAGTAACGGTAGATCTATTCCGGAGGTCCGTGGGTTCGATTCCCACCGAGGTCAAAAGATTTTTTCTTTGCCTCGTGTGGTTCCCTGTTTCCCTTTACTAGGGCTAACGCCCAGTGGGTTATTCATGGGTTTAAGTAGCACTATAATTTACACTTCGAGTTAATTCTCTGGTTCCACTATTTGTGTTCCCAGTGCTACGCGGCCCAACAGTCTAATGGTTTTATTAACTTGTGCCTGGTCCGCTTTTGCGTAGTGGGAGATGAAATAATAAGCTACTCGTACGCGTCAGACTTGCCTCCAATTCAGGGACATATCCAGGGCTTTCAGTGAGACGTCGGCGCTAAATTTGAAAGCTAATTAGAAAACGATCGCCGAACAATAGCGAAAAAATGGCTGAAAATGTTGAGGAGAGCTTACGTTCTACTCGTTTACGGATAAACTGTTTTTCAAAAGCTACTTTTACCATATGGCTTTTAAAGAAGAAAGTTTAATTGAACAGTGTATAGTTCTCGCTTTGCTCTGGCGCTTTCAGAAGAGGTCGGAAATTTGCCGTGAAAATTGACTATGTTAGGATCTTGGATGTATGAAAAATCGATGTTAGCGCACTTTGGGGCGTGATTTCTCTTCATTCAACTGCTAGATTTCTTTTTTACCATATGGATATTTTAATTTGACATTCCTTAAAGCGTCATAGAAATTTTCAAGAGATTTCAAAGTTTGGAAGTAGTCGTAAAATGCGAATTTCGAAAACGTCTGCTCAGCATCGTAGTGTTCTCTCGAAATTTGTCCTTTGGAGACTCCCATGAAAATACAAGTGACCTATTTTAAACTTCCTGCGGGAATATTAGCATATGCTCGTTCTTCGAGCCACACTTTTAACCTGAAGTATTTCTGCCGATGTTTTAAAAATCGCTTAAATCTTCTTCTCTGTTTAGAAAATAGGAAGAGTGAGAGTGCAGTGAACCTAAACGATTAGGCCATGTTTTCGCCCTGTTCATTCTGTTTAGGAGGCCCCGCGAAAATCACGTTTAAGAAAAAAGAGAGTACGTGAGCGGGGGAAAATTTAACTGACCACAGGTAACTCGCTGATTGAGCACCGGTTTTCATAGCCTGCGATTTCGAGTCCCCTGCCGCTGCATTTCGCACGTATAAGAAAACCTGCCTGATCACAGATAAAGGTTTCTAAACTGCCTGTTTTACATGAAACAATTTCGATAATTCCAATAATTTTTTGTTAGTCCTCCGTTTTGTCAAATAGAGACATCGCTGGACACAAATTTGCACAACGCTTTGTAAACAGTACGGCCCACATTTACTTAGAGCGCTATTGTTAACTCTATTACACTTTGGGAATTACTTACAAGCAGCTCAAGTATTCCCAATGCTAAATCTGTTGACCAATCACAACCGACTACTTCTACACATGCAAATTATGATGCCGGGCTTTGATAAACTGGGCATTGCAAGCACATGTCGCGAAAAACAATAGCAGTTTCAAGTTCTTTCAAAAAAACTTTTGAAACTCACCAAAAGAGCAGAAACAATGAAAAAAGTATCAAAAACAGGTTTTGGTTATGATTAAGCATCAATTGGGAAACTCACAAATTAACTCGATAGAGTAAAGAGTTTGATTACATAACTTTTCTCTACAGAACAAACACAAAATTTTACGCGTACAACTAGCTCGAGCAGATATTTTTCATTCACAGCGCGCAATTAAAGAAATTCTTGACCCTGGAAACTCACTTTTTCCATTAACTCAGAGCATATAAGTACATAGAAGAGCCCTGTTTCTTCCTGCCTGCCTTTATTCCCTTTCATCGCCGTAAAAGAATTGGCAAGAGAATCTCGCAACTCTCACTACTTGATCACGCAGCGTGACAACATCCACGCGAGAACTCATGACAGGTGCGTGGATCAGAGCGGATATATGAAGTCAGGATAGCGCAATTTGTTCCCAAAATAGAAAAGTTATTCCATATCATAGGTGCGTGCGGATCCCCGATTATGGCTCCTGTCATAATCAAGCTTTAAAAGCTATTTAAGGTGGCTCGATCGGATTTTTAAGTCACGATACCGTTCAACTTTGAGCGACTAGAGCACCACCGTTATCGATCCAACAGAAAATCAAACGTTAGTGATGTGCTAGAGAAAGATGAAAGTTTCAACTGGGGCACATTTCACCAAGATCTGAGTTACCATAGCAACGAAATGACGCCATGCCCCATTTTACATAAGACCGAATAACTTGCCACCAGACATAACTTCGGAAATACGACGTCGGGATCTCGGAGTTGACATAGCTGCCTCAACGATGACAAAATTGTAAAAAAATCTATAAGAGCGTTTCCGAGAAAATTACGAGTGAATTTTCAAGATGTCAAAATGCAACAAAAGCAAAGTTGTTTTAAATGTTACCGCAAACTATGTCTACAAGACTTGACTAAATGGCATTCTGGTCTTTAATGAATCTTCTAACATATAATTACCTCGAGTGAAAATCTCAGAGAAATCGCTCCGTTTGATTTTCAGAAACATCGGCGTGAATATCAACTGGTGTAGGCTGTTATTTTGCATTTTATCAAAAATTGCCCCTAAAATTCTTAAATTGGGCGTGAATTAAAAACCACTCGATGAATTTTTTTTATACTTGGCCTTCAGTAAGATTAATCCATATTTAACGTAATACCGGAGTTTCAAATAAATTGAAACATTTTAAGGCTGCTAATTTTCAGCGTCAACTCAGGAAAATATTGCGCTTATTTTCACTCATGTTGTTTGTTTTCTTCATTATAATTTTCTTTTGTCACGAATCACCATGCTATTGTCCATTTCTGTATATCATGAATTCATTAAACGCGCGATTGCTTTCCGATAGATTCTCGAAGCATGCAAAAATATGCCGAGCTAGCACTACGATAACATTTGTTGTTATTGTAGTGCCAGCTCGGGATATTTTAGCATGCTTCGGGAAAGGCGCCGGAAAGAAATCGCGCGTTTATGAATTCATAATATACAGAAGTGTACAATAGCATGGTGATTCAAGTTATTCGGTCTTATGTAAAATGGGGCATGGCGTCATTTCGTTGCTATGGTAACTCAGATCTTGGTGAAATGTGCCCCAGTTGAAACATTCATCTTTCTCTAGCACACCACTGAAGTTTGATTTTCTGTTGGATCGATAATGGTGGTGTTCTAGTCGCTCAAAGTTGAACGGTATCGTGACTCAAAAATCCGATCGAGCCACCTTAACAAATATTTTTTTCTTTGTTATTTTAGAGTTCGATGGTACACTGAAGTCTCGATATAAATTATAATTCTGACACTATCCAACTGGTAATACATTTGCATTTTTTCCCATGGCACTAGCGTGAGGACTTTGTATGCTCCAGTTGCTCCACAGTGAGGCATTTGTTTCCTTCTAAATATGGCAAGAAAGTTTTAATTAAGAATAAACTGCCGTTGAAAACAGTCCTCACGCTAAAAACAAACAAACAAACTAACAAAAAACAGTTGTGCTTTTTTTTTCAGCCGCAAAGGGTTTGTCTTTATACTTTCTAAATCTATTTTGGTTTAACATCCAACTGTAGTTTAATCATTACTCTTCCAAGAGCTGTGTACTAACACACGTTGAAGCTGAAGTTGAACCAGGGCTCTTAATTCAAAAGGTACAGGATTGCTCCCTGCTGCATTGGGCAGGCTGGCAGCTTTTTCACTGGATATTTTGGCCTGCCTGTTTGACACAGATTGTTGTTGTTTTGTCGCCAGCGAACTCCAGTTCTCCATACTCTTAAGGTTCTTGTGTCCGGAAAGTTGTGCTATGTGGGTTGTTGGAACTCCTTGGTCTCTGAGAGTTTGCAGCATTGCTTTTTCGAGCAATGAGCACGTGGTTTTAATTTTGGATTTTCTAGTTAAGCCTTCTCAGCCAACTTTGTTTACGCCGACCTTGATGCCTTTAAACCACGATTTGCGCGAAGTGCTTCTGCCCTTCATATGGTTTACTGCCAAATTAAACGGGCTTTCTGTTCCTTTTATGCTCTCAGGTCTTTTCTCGGTAAATAGGTTTTACTAATACCACTGCGTCTTTCTTTCTTTCCGTGACAAGCAATTTCTTTCCAGAAGAGACAGAGACATTCACGTCAGTTGATGTTTTCGCTTGCCGTTCGCTGTATCATATAAACTCTACATCATCCGCTGTTTTAATCAGAGTTACACTAGCAATAGTTCTCACTAAATCTGCCCCCGCTTTTATTTTATTCGTCAAAGGGGATAAAAATTCTTATAAAAATTCCACTGCCTATAAGAAAACTATTATTTATTATATGAACTGAAATTTTATATTTTTCTTTATGAACTATATCACTCATACTGTTCAACTAACTTAGGCATCTTATCATAAATATGATCCAAAGAATCAACTAAGTTAACTAAACCAACACATTCTGTTTAACTCATTTTAGTATATACTAAAACAGTGGATAGTGTTAAACGCGCGCGCTGATTGGCTCGTCAAACTCCGAATATCCTGTGCTATTTACCTCCAAGCAACTCAAGGGAAAATCGCGTCCCATTTGCGGCCGTGACAAGTGAAGAAATCATCCAAATTAATTTTTTGTGGTGTATATTATCTCACTGTTTAAGTATATACTAAAACAACTATTCACCTCAGTGTCGGTGGCTAGAGTTGGATATTTAGCGAGCCGCGAAGGGGCGAGGTAAATATCCACTGCTAGCCAACTCCACTTCGGCGAATACTTGTTAACTATTTAGTAAATAAACCCCTTCAGGCGGCTGGTATGTCGGCTGATAATGTCCGCGGCTGATAATGAACATTTGGCCGAGAAGCGAAGCTTCGAGGGCAAATGTGAAATTTTGAGGACAATCTCTCAGCCAAGGACATTATCAGCCGACATACCAGCAAGCCAGAAAGGGGTTTATTTATTTTATAACCCTCCCATTAATTTTCAGTTCGCAATAAACCGCTCGTAAATTGATGGTAAAAAAGCCATTGGTGATCTGATGGCGATTGCGCGTGATTGACGTGAGGGAGCAAAGTAAATTTGATTGGTTTAACTAGCTTTATTTCCACTGTGATTGGACCAAATTTGACAAGCTGTCATGTAAATTTAATTCTCGTAACGCCCCTTGGATCAAAAACTCGAAAACTTGGCGCTTTTGGTCCATATATTCCGACGTACTATTCATAAACTTGACTAAAAAGAAATGAATTTCAGTCTCAGAATTTACATCTGTGAAACAAAGAATGTGTAAAATCTGTAGCACTTGAAGGTGGACTGATTTTTCGTCACTCTCTCCCTTGAGATGAAGTACTTCAGCCGGTTGTTGTTGTTTTGATCTAAAGGTCACCGGGGTTTCATCTCGCGTTGGTTTTCACGGCCTCTCTTTCCGAAGTAGAGAATGGTGTTAAACCATGCCAAATTTGCAAAACTTTCTGGAGCATTCAGACCAAGCTGCGACTGTATGGTTTTCCTTCCACTGAATTTTCTGGCCTCTGTGTAAAAAAGGTTTCAACATGGTTGACAATTCTGCCGACTCCATGATTTCAAGTGCGACTGGAATTTTTCTCTCCTTCCTCCACGCTAAAGTCGGACGTGAACGGTTGGTTTATTTTATAGTTAGTTATCACATTGTATTAAATCTTTATTTTGTAAAATGAATCGGTTTAAATTTACGTAGGACTAAATATTAAAAGTCTACTCGTGACTTTCTCCACCTTCAAAGACACTGACAGCGTATTTTGGTGACTTTTTTGACTTTCCGGAACAGCACTTGCCATCACCTTTTTAATGCCATCATCGGTAGACTCAGTAACACTAGTTTGGTTTCCTTCCATATTAAATAAGAGAAAAGAAAAGTTGAAATTCTTGTGCTGACTATGTTTCTCTTCGACAGAAACAACCGGAGGACAAATATCGACTCGGGCGGGGGTTATTGCGTGATAACTGTCCAGAGATTTATACCACGTGACGTAAAATAATTGCGCGGACGCGCGGTTTTCGTTGCTGTTGAATTTGACAACCGAACCTTCGAAGGAGAATCATTCTGAAATAGGTCCTCAGTAAGTCATTTAAAGCATGTAACCGTGAAAAGCAATTCAAAGTGAAGAGAAAAATGCCCGTTTCGTATCGGTGATAACAATTTTAGGCTTGGTAATCCGCTTTTCGTGCACACATGTCATCGACAAAGATGGCGATTTTCTTGCAACAAAGATGGAGCAAAGCAAGCGTGGATTCATTTTTGCAGTACTCCGAAGAGAACCACAGACCTCATTCGACGCTAAACAAAAGGAGCATGGCTACTGTGGTAAGTAAAACGTATTACTCGTTCCTTGAGCTTATATTTTAGATTTTTCTTCTTCTCATCTTGCGGAGATGAGGAAACCATGTTGTTCTCATTTTCGATTTCAAAGTGTGGTTAAACAAGAACACCTCACCATTCTATTTTGCGTCAGTCCTTCACTAAATTCGATTCCAGTATAGCTCTAAAGTTATTTTTTCATATTCTGGGTACCTTTGTGTTTTTGAGTTAATCCATTTGATTTTCAAGGGAAGTGAATTTTGTGATCGATAAATGTACATTTCGTTTTACCTCAAAATTAAAATTTGTCTTCAAACCTCCGAGACTTTTGTGTTCCTTTGTGATACGTGAATTCCCATTAATGGGTGACTGTTTAATGTGTGCACTATGTCCTGGCAAAATTTCGTACCTGGTTTCCGGTGTTCCGCTGTTTACTACTTATCGGATGAATGATTTGAGGTCGGAATTCAATTCTCGAAATCAGGTTATAACACGTCGCGTTTTACAGCTCTCAAAATGAGCGGCATTGTTGTCTACTGTTGATGAAAAGCATTCATTTGATTAAAGTTGAGTGAAAGTTTACTCAAGCCAACCCGTGTTGTTATAAACCTTATCAAACAAAATATCCCCGCATTTCATTTCACGACACTCGTTGGCAGCGCTGTTTTATCGGCCAGTCCAGCTTAACAGAGCTAGCGGTTTTGTGAATATCCGAAAAACTAATTTGTGATACGGGAATCGGCTTTAGGAAATGAAACTATAGTTACTCTGCTACAATTTAACGTATAGAAATAAGGATGTTTCCGGTGTTCTAGTTGTTCAAAATTCACCTCGAAGATGAATTTTCCACGACCAAAATTTGCTTCATTCGACCATCGCGTGACATCAGTTTGTCACGAACTATCATCCGACTCGACAAAAATATTGATATTATCCATAACTTTATATTTGGTTTAGGAACTGTCACAGTGAGAAAAATGTCTTTTGCCTTTGTTGTCTTGCAGATGCAGCTGTTTTAAAGTATGTGGCAGCAAAATTAAATTAAGCATGACATATTATGTAAATTCATTTGTACAAACTAAGGTAATAAAGATATAGGTTTCTTCAACAGTATCTCCTTTTAAAGTGTTGACTTCTCCTAAGTTATATATGTTGGAAACCAGATGTGGTTCATAAAAATTTTATAGGTATGGAAAATATTTTTTGTCAGTCACTTGTCATTAGGCTTTTGTACATTAAGCTTTTATTTTCCCACTAAAATGCTCCACCTTAATGCTCCATTTTTTTCCACTGAAATGCTCGGTTTCAACCAAGAATATCACTAAAATGTTTGGTTAATGCCCATGCATAGGGGTTTTAAATTTTCAGAATAATTTTAACATCTCAACACAATTAACAGTTCAGACTGCTTAACAAGAATGTATACTTAGTATAACAAGTTATCAACAACGCATGTAAAAGTTTTAATACACCAGAAGATAATTCTCTAAATGTTCTGTTGTTCTATTGATCCTTTGTCCCCTTTTGGTGATACTTACTTGAAGAGGTTATGTTTAGTCTTCATTTTCTTGTAAAAATAATTTTTATTTCTATATTCTGTGGAAGAAATATTAATTTTCCTTAAAAATGTCACTAGAATGCTTGAATAATGCTCGATGCTTTTGTCCCCTTAAAATGCTTGAAAAAATGCTAGCATAATGTACAACAGCCTACTTGTCATGAGGGAGACAAAAGATTTCTCTTTGTGGCCATTCCTACTTTTGACATTGCATCATTGACTGCATTGTTGACAATTTTTGTTTATTTTCATGGCTCTGAAAAGGGTGGTTCGAGTGGTTCTGAAAAGAACCATTTCAATACTAAGTGGTCACTATATAATGTTCAGTTTTGCAAAACAATATTGTCTCCTCGTATGCCTCACTAACCTCAGAAGAATGTTTTAACCTCAATTTGATGGTGGTCCAAACTGCCATCTGAGCATATCTCTGTTTCTATAGCATGGATGAGATACCAGTCCATTGTAGGGTTACCCCCAGTATTAAATTCAGTGCTACCCATTTATTCAACAGGGCCAGGTTGTTCAAAGCACGATTTAGCTAATCCAGGATTAGCGTTTATTTCTGTTTCAATTTTGTAACTTTTTAGTGAAGTTTTCTGTTTAAATTTTTTGTCCTTCAATTTTAGCTTTAACTAGTGTCAAACTACAGGAAACATGGACAGTGAAAACGCTTTTTATTCAAGAGAAATTAGAACTCTGATTAAGTTTAATCCTGGATTAGCGTTAATCGGGCTTTCGAACAACCGGGCCCTGGATGGAGAGAAGCATTACAAGAGTTTTGGTAAAGCACCTTGCCCAAGAACTCAATGTAATGACCCCTACCAAGGCTCAAACCTGGACAGCAATTTAGAGTCCAGCATGTTAACCATTAGGCTACCATGGCTAGTCCAGTTCCAGTGGAGGCTGTCTTAAGCTCTCTTATTATTAATATACATTCTTTAAAGCAGACAGTTCTATTTACAACTGCCTGCACTGAACTTTGTTTGAACCCCAAACAAGCTGTTTATTTACTTATTCCCATAATTGGGCATTCCCAAAAGCTGCCCTGGTCACTTTGAGGGTGTCTGATTAAGGCTAGTCATTGGTTTTACTCAAACATTTGTGAATTGTATCATTGCATTTTGTTGCAGTGAGACTGTTAATGTTGGCTGCAATTATGATTTGCTGTTAATTGTTACTAATGGCCAGTCCTAGTACTGCAGTATACTGTATTCCATTATTGCCTTTATTGCCATAATTGCAGCATTGTACAAGGTAATAGAACAAAAGATCATTTAGTGTGGCAGTATTTCTTGTATTTACAATATTTTTAGGTAGCTGGGAATCTCTTATCCATCCCTCACACCCCTAGTGGCCCCTTATGAGAAACATTCTTGAAAGCAGACAGTTCCAGATAAGCATGCCTTTTTTGGGTCCTGAGGGTATCCACTTGTGAGAGCTTCCACTAGCTCTGTACCCCTTGTCTCAAACTAAGTAAACACAAATGCCATAAACATAATTACATCACTACAGTGCACTTCATTTTATTTGTGCATAATTTACAATTTTAATGATTTAATTGATTGGAAAGACAAGCCTCTTAAGAGTGGCAATGCCTATTTCCCTTTTGTAAACAAGCAATGCCATAATTGGTAATAAAGGTCGCCATAATTAGTAACCAAGCCTTTCAGAA
>JAHPZR010020865.1:0-5000 GCA_019787425.1 Platygyra sinensis | reverse complement strand
CGAAACTTACATAAACAAAAGAACAGAGAACAGGAAATTAAAACAAAAGCTCCAAAACAAAGGAAATGCCATAAGTCCTTACCTTAACTTTCTAGCGAGTATTCATAGTCACTTTCGAAGGAAAATTGGCGAGACAGACGGAAAGTTGCTATCTTGTATTTTTAAAATATAAACACTGCAAAAGCAAGTATAGGCGAGAAAGTAAACAAAATAGTTTATGAAGTTTCCCATGAAAGCGATAACAGAGTGTGCTACTGTGATACCCAAAACTTATTTCTATTTTGGAATCGGAACTTCTCGCACATGCATATTTTGTCAACCGTGTTTTGCGACCGTTAATCAAATTTACAAAAAAGTGTTAAATACGCAGTTTCTATATTATTGATCATGCAGGTATATAGACTCTTGCAAATAGCTTGGTGTCAGGTCAGTTCATAGAGAAACCACTGGACAAAAATATCCGGCTAAACAACCGAGTAGAACCAACCACTTTCATGTCATTTCTTTACGGATAAACGAACGACACAAAAACACTTTTCGTTAATTGAGGGTCCACGTGATGTAATAATGTGAATCAAATCATTTGGAGAAATCCCTTCCTGTTATTTCGTTTTTGGGCATACAGCTCTGCTGGTGGTGTCACGTGTTTTCAAAGACACCATCTTGAATATGCTACTGAGCAAATCCAGCCCTCTGATTGGTCGAGACGCTTTCACGTGATAAAATACTACTCTATGATTTGTTGGGGCCCTGAGCGAGCTTGCTTTACTTCTCATGTCACAATAAATGTGAAGGTCGTGAAAGCCATGTTCCAGGTCCACTTTCCTTTCAGCTGTGCTGCTATGGTCTTTGAAATAACTTGGGTAAATCTTCCCTACTCGGTAAACATCGTTGTTCTTAATTGTCTTTTGCAGTTCAGGTTCAGTAAATGTTCCATCTAAAATTTCATCTGCATCATCTTTAATTAAGCTTGTAGACTTGTACTTGACGTGGAAATCGTTTTTACACGACTGCTTAGTCATTGCCTACCGGGCATTTAGTCCATTTGAGACCGTGAACGGCAGTCTCACAAATGGTTGTCTCGATAACTGAGCTATTTTTACGGTATACACAAGCTCGATAAATTCATCGAGTGTAAAACCAAATACTTATTAGGATCACTTGACATCTCGAAAGAAACACCAAATACTTTCAATAGGTTTGATTGAGGATTTCTGTCGGAATTCGGTGAATATTTTTGACTGCCGGGCCGGGCATAGCCTATTTGAGACCGTGACCGGTAGTCGGATAAAGACCAATGTGATTTTATGGTATTGGGCGTTGTACCACTTTGTAAATTTACGCGCGCAAAACAATTTAACACGCTCTTTCTATTTTTTATACTCTGATAAAACATAGGTTTTTGACCAATCAGAGCGCGCGCAGGGTCCTATCTATATTTTAATGGAAAATATACCACTCGTAAAATTCATAAAAACTACATCCGGGACCCGAGTGGTTTATTTTCCATAATCTCACACGTGAGTTTATCGATAATTTCATTGATATCAAGTTTGTCTCTTAAATTGTACTTAAATTCGTTGGTGTTTCATCGAAAGTCTTCGGCAATCTTCGGAAATTTTCTTGCCAGCTTAGATCTAGATAAACTAGTTTTGAAGAATTGGCTAAGTGACGTAAAAGTGCCACAGCCGAATACTTTATTGTGACATTCCTCATGGAAAAATAGGTGAAATCTTCTGCATGGAACATTACTGTTGCCACTGGGTGTTGATCAATTTTCTGGATCATCCACTCATCAATGGCGACAACCTGCCACAATAAATCTGTGCTGCATAGCCTCATCCATCTTGTAGAAACACTGTACAATGAGCTGATAATCTCCCCCACAGAAGTGAATTTCAAGATCTCGATCAGAACTTCATCGGGTAGCGCTGAATGAAATCCCAAAACAGTAATTTAGACTGTGCTGCAAATTCCTTAGAACCGCAATTGTTGGGCGTGTTTAATGGGTAAATAAACACACGCCATGTATGTATCTCAAAATCTATAAAATAACAAATGAATCATGATGAGGATGTTTTGTTACATGAAAAGTTTTCTCGCAAGAGCCCTATCCTATAAACCAATGGAAAATAACGAAAAGGATGAATAAAAAAATAAACTTACCCTCAATGGAAACAGATTGATCAACGCAGGTCTCACTCTCAGGTTAACAATCATCAAACCTCCAGAACATAAAACTCGCCTAAATGGCTTTAAACCACTTCCACGAACCCAGAGACATCAAAATAACGCAAGGTATGGGCCGCCGCACACTAGCCGATTTTTTGTCGGCCGACAAAAAATCTTCACTTGTCGGCTAGTGTGCGGTGAATTCAGACAAGTCTGCGACAAAATCGGGGCTTCTCGGGCGATATCTGACTGTGCTAGATCTCAAAACGTCTTGTCGGACTTTGTCGGCTAGTGTGCGGTGGACCAAGACAATTTCTCGGGGCTCGCACGTACCTCAACCAATGAGGAATTGTCATGAGAGTCACGTGAACAAGCCTCTTTTCAAACATGGCGGAGATTGACTGGGCCATTGCCGGATTTCATACCGTGAGGGCCTGGGTACAATCGGTGTATTATGGGATTAACAACACAAGACCCATATATTCAGAAAGAGCACACCGAGCTTTACAAAATCCTTAAGTTTCGTGTAAATTGCGCCAATATTGAACAAGATACAGCCATTCAAAAACGTAAAAATTTAGTAGCAAATGTATGGATTGCCGGACACTTGTCCGGAAATCCATACATTTTCCGGACACTTGTCCAGAAAGCCATACATTTCTTTGCAAATTTTAAAGTTTTTGAATGGCTGTATCTTGTTCAATAATGGCCCAATTAACACGAAACTTAGAAATTTTGTAAAGCTCGGTGTGCTCTTTCTGAATATATGGGTCTTGTGTTGTTAATCCCATAATACACCGATTGTACCCAGGCCCCCGACGTATGAAATCCGGCAATCGCGCAGAATACTATTGTCTTTCGCGACATGTACTTGCAGTGCCCAGTCTTTCAATGCACTGGATAATAATGGCATAGATTAAGCTTTCGGATTTCCGACCGCTCTCGTCAATGAATAGGCGGCTGTCGCTCTAATCATGTTTAAACGCGGCCTACGCTCTTCACAAAGGCTTTTGTCAACAAAGTCGTGTTGCAGCGGCATTCTATCCTTTTTTCGTTGACATGTCACATTCGCAATGGTTTGAGCGCGGAAGCCAAAAGTTTTCCCACCGAAAAAATTCTTCTTTTAAAGTGATGTCATATGGAAAGTGCGGTGCGCGAAACACTTGCATCTATTTTATCGTTGCCCTCTATTACTCGACCGGTCAAAACATTTCATTAGACACAGCTTATTACTCGTTTGGTTTACGTTAAGTCTGTACGTTGATTAAGGACTTCAAAGACAACACAGGTCTTTCCTATTCGTACGACGGTGTGGAAAACAAAAATTAAGCACATTTCTGCGTGAATACGTCTTAAGCCTGAGCGAGCATTGTCTTCCATTGTTTGTGCGAGATAATTATTCAAAATTGGATCCGTTTTAACTCTCGCGGGAATTTCAAAGCGAGCCCGAACGAACGAAGGCTGAAAGATCGGCAGGAGTGTTCGAAAGTTGGACAGAACGAACATATTTCCTCATACAATATTTTCCCTGAAATGGACCAATTTCAGGAAAAGAAAACTACTAAATCCTCTATTCGAAACATGTCAAAAAATGCTTCCTTTATTCCATCAATGTCCCATCTGCAAAAGCCATATGATAACCACTACGAAACACAAGTATGAAGCACGTAAACTCTAAACAAGTATGCGTTGTCGGCCATTTTCTAGTCATTTTCTTTATTGTTTGACCATCGGGCAGCCTGATTGAATTTGAAATTTCGCGCGGACTCTACATTTAAGTCCCGGATGTGTCGCGGCATTCTGCCCGATGCCCCAAGACTAAACGCGGTTAGTCGCGACAAAAAATCGGCTAGTGTGCGGCAAGCTGATGTCCCGACAAATTTTAACCCGATTTTACCCCGACAAAAAATCTGCAGCTCTGAGACAAAAAATCAGCTAGTGTGCGGCAGCCTTAAACATGAGGTGAGCCATCTTTATTGAAATCATTTTCCACAGGTAGTATTTAGAGCCATTTTCGAAGCATTCCCATACATTGTCTTATAAACGGCTAAAATCGTAACGCAATCGTCGTCAACAGACTAATGTCACGTATTAATCGTATTCAACGTCTGGGCCGCCTGTGATTCCATGTAAGAAAAGACGCGATTACAATTTTAGTATAGAAAATACTACACTGAAGTGATCTGAAAAATTTCCAACTATGACCGTTCACTGTTCAAGTAATGTAATTCTTCTTGCCATCGAATATTTCATTGATTCGAAAGGAGAAAGACAAAATATAAAACTTTTATCAACTCAAAACAACTACTCACCTTTGTTTGGCTTGAAAAAAGCTTGTAATTTTCTTCATTTCGTCTGATAAAACTGATAAAAAACTCTGCCGGAGCTGGAAGTACAAAACAAAGCGAAGGGGTGGCCAACAAAGCGAAGGGGTGGCCAAGGCATGGCGTTTGATCAAGGGCCAAGTCGGCCCCAGGGCACCGCGAGAAGCACAGGAGCCCCACAAAATGCCTGGCGTTTGAAATAAAAGAAAATACAGAGAATATAGCGGAATATAGACGAAAAAAATTGTTTCAAGTCTTTTTTATTTTAATTATGTTTCTTTTTAGCGCAAAAAGTGGGGGGGGGGGGGGGGGGGGCGCAAAAAAGTGGTGGGGTCGCGGCCCTACCAGCCCCTCCCCCTCCGCGGTCCCTGCTTTTGTTTTTTTCATAAAGCGTAAAGTTATACAACATGATTCCCTCGAAAACTTAAGTTCGATGTACTTTTTCTTCACTGCAGATAAATATCTAAGAAAAAATGGAAGAAGAGAGATTTTTTCAAAACACTA
>JAHPZR010020864.1:0-21179 GCA_019787425.1 Platygyra sinensis | reverse complement strand
AATTGATCTCTAACGTTGAATTTTTCGACTGGTTGTAATTGAGCATGCCAATCGCAATACTGAACAGGACAAAAAGCCACAAGCAAGAGAGGGATTAGGGACGAAATCGCGGACAGCCACACGACAACAGCTATGGTGCTAGACAAACGGCCGAGGTACCGGTAGAAATAGTAGGTCTGCAGTACCGTGAGTTAGCACGAGCGCTACAATTTGAGTTAATATTGTAATGGTTGCTATAAGAAAACGAATTTCGTTGTTATCCGATTTTCATTACTTCTGTCAGATTATGTAACACTCGTTTGTACCGCTTTTTTCAAAGAAAATTATATATGTAAGGCATGAATATGTACAATGAATGTCTAACAATTGATGAACTATACAATTTTGTCAATGATTGAGTGTTACACGGTTGGGAAGCAGCCCAAAATAGGATTGTTTTTAAGAACCTGGAACAAGCTGTAAAAAGTAAACCAAACAACTAATTATTCTATCGGTAGCAAAATTAAAAGAGCGAACACAACAGTCACCACGTTTGTGGTTGCATTAACCTCTTTTTCAACTGAACCCTCATGTTTCCTTGACATACTACGCTTCCCACTTGAGCGCGACACCACGCAAGTTTCCACAGAGTTTTGACGTCAAACTTTCACGTTTCCAATGGCAACGAGAATGTATCCAATGGAAACAAAACGCGTGAAAAGCTTCTGCACAGTTAGGCAGTTGTGGCTCGGTTGTGTTTTCCGTTATTGTCGATTATATTGTCTTCATGTTTCTTCGTAACTCCACGGAGTTTCAAGTTACAGATGAATACGTGAGAGACAAGTGGATAACTTTCACGGTTTCGAATCGTCTGGTTAGTACTACTGAGTACCGTTTCAGTAACGACTTAGTTGAGAACATAACAAGTCTCTCTTCGACACTGAATTATTTGAATGAAACGACCATTAGACTGCTCGTGTTTCCACTGCATACATTCACGTTGCCATTGGAAACGTCAAAGTTTTGACGTCAAAACGTTGTGCCGAAAATTGTGTGGTATTGCGCAACACCACCTAACAGAAGCTAAGAAAATAGATATCTTTTTTTTGTCTACAGTCCTTCTCAATATAACCAATTTTCAATGTTTTTTCTAATGGGAAACAGTTCTCAACTTCTCAGTAATTTTCTTCGACAACGCGACTAGACCTGAAAACCGCAAGTAGCAGGGAAACAAGTCATTTTGACAATTTTTATGTTTCTATCGGTAATAAGATTTCCTAGTTTATGCACTAACAGAAATATACACTTTGCTCAATTTGCTCACCTAATCCACAGAAGGTTTCCTCCAGGATATGCCCATATTGGCCTTCAATTCCAATCTTTCCGCACAGTATCCTGACACCATCGGTACCTGTTAGGGACAGTTTTATGACATACCCGGTGCTCCACCAAGTTGAAGAATCTACTTCGACGGTGCTTTCTAGCTGTCCATCAGTTAGCTGATAGTCCTGGCCGAGGAAAAGAGAAACCTTCAAATTTTCATTGTTGTAGATGCGATTGCCCTCTGGATTATCTATGGAGCACATTTCCTCATATCCGTTGCCCTTGAGCTGCATCAAAACAGAAGAAGGGTGTTCCCTGTAACACGTCTCGTGGTAGACGTCATGGCTCATGAACACTAGGGCAAGTTCACCAAGGGGTGAATGTGGATGGTTGTCTTTAAAAAGCACTGACAACGTGTAGTGGAATCCCCAAAGGTTCAGCCTGGTGACTACATTTTTGGCTAATATTGAAGTTAATCTCAACAGAGCTGCTATTCGAGAGAATCGGTTAGTTTCAACTTTCAATTCTTTCTTTTGTGGATCAATTTTGGCCTGATGGGTGATATCTTCCCAAACGATCTTTCCGTCTCTAGCTTGTGTGCCATGCAAAACCAGAACGTCGCTTGGCCTGAAAGCATCTGTTTCAGTTGCTAACTTGGTCTGCAATATAACCGGTTTCTTAAAGACTTGACCATTTGGTTGCAAATTGAGGACGGGTGCAATGAACATGACTTCATTTTCAAGTCCATTTTTGACTATCATATCGCAGTGTGTAGAAGGTTTCTCCAGAACTATTTTGATGGTCACGTGGTCGTCCGATTCGCTTATGGCACCATCTGGGCAAATAACTTGAACGTCCTCGGCCAAAAATATCCCACCATCACAATTCACGATTCCTTCCACGCTCTTCAGGTTTTCTTTAAAGGTTGGCCTTGTTATCTCGAACTCCTTTCTAAGTTCATTTTCTAGAAGGAAATATATATGTGACAGTTATTCAACAAGTAGGTTCCGCTGGCCGCGCGTCAGTTTGTCTTCTTATTAAATACAGATCACATGAAAATGTCTTCACCTGTCCTTTCACAGTTAACTAAGTGATTAATCCACGAGCTGTTAATTATTCTACGAACTGTTAATTATTCAAGCCAACTCTTATTTATCTTACACCATTCTGATATTTTATCTATGTCACTTTATAATATAGATAGGACCTTGCACGCGCTCTGATTGGTTGAAAACCCATGTTTTAGCAGAGTATAAAACATAGAAAAGGCGTGTTTTATTGTTTTTCGCCGCGTAACCTGTAAATCATAAAGCAAATAAAGACGCCTAAGACGTGTGTTACTCTGTGATAAGACACTCCGGTCATTTGAGAACACTCGAGAAATGTAGAAAGTACTCGCCTGCGGCTCGTGTTTTCTACATTTCCCTCGTGTTCTCAAATGCCCGTCGTGTTTTACCAGTATTATACACGGAGACAGATCTTCTATAAAAAAAAGAAAATTAAAGAAACGTCGGACAACTGCAGTTTTATTACTTCTATTTAAGTTGTTCAGTAAATTGCTGATATAGTAAGGAAATATATATTCAAAATCAAGGATCATGAGATACGAAAATTAATGTGCTACTATCATAAAACTAGATTCGTTCACCCAAGGGTTGAAATTACTTCCCAATTTAATTACTTATGGCACTATTTGGGGGAAATAACTCGAACTTGCTCGGCAACCAATACCCACCTTCATAATTCACAGTTCCTTCGACGCTGGACCGGTTTTCTTTCAACATTGGCGTTGTCATCTCGTAGTCCTTTCTAAGTTCATTTTCTAGAAGAAAATATACATGTAAATATGGATTATTGACCAAGCCTGTTAGGTCAAGATCGCTAAATATTGGCCAAGTTCATTTTTGTACGTCTGTGGACCAAGACGGATTCGCTCACCCAATACTACAGTGAAAAGCCGAGACAGGAAAGAGAAAAAGTGTTGATACTGGACATTTGGATGTAAAGGTTTCAAATTATTTCCATTCAGCAGCT
Organism: Platygyra sinensis; assembly: GCA_019787425.1. NCBI lineage: Eukaryota > Metazoa > Cnidaria > Anthozoa > Scleractinia > Merulinidae > Platygyra > Platygyra sinensis. Next base: position 17,843 of record JAHPZR010020864.1, on the reverse strand, counting down.
TTTAACTTAATTTTATTTGATAAGTACTGAGATTTACCCACGAAAATCATAGTGAATAAAATTCGTACTGATTCTAAACGTAGCCAACGAAGACCATGAATGACAAAATTTCACGATGAAAAAAATATAGTTCGTCCAATCAGCAACGCAAACGACGAAATTTCACTAAGGATGAATGAGCGTACTGAAGAGAACGTCATCCGAGAGCCTTTGTCCAAAAACTCGCGCGCTTTGAGCAATGGCCGAGGGAAGGTTTGCTTCTGTTTGCTAACTTGAAGAATTTATTTTAGATCAAGAAAACGAAAAAACCGCTTAAAAAAACTAAACAAGTAAAACTGCTTGAAAGATTTTTGACGAAGGACAAAGACTGTTGAGCTTAGTGAATAATTTACCCAAATAAGCAATTTATCATCTCCGTCCGCACAAAAGATGGCACCGAGTACGAGACAACTTCGCTTCAAAGTTTAATACCAACTAATACCGACTAACACTTGAAGGCTATTCTCCCAGCATAATCCATGAAAGTTCTTCAATCCAAGCAAAAACAGCTAAAGAAGCACGAAAAGGAAATAAACCCAACCCACTGGTAGCTTTAACAAGCGGTATTTTGTACGAATAGAGTTTGCTCGGTGTGTAGTCCCGAGGCACTTTTCAACACACTCTGGCCAAACAACACTTTTCACTTTGGACTCCGTGGGTGCAAAGAACATCGTGATATGTGCTGGGGAGATGTAAAGCTCCGCAAAACGGCGAGCGGAGTGGAGTACTTGGAGTTTGATAAAAGACAGACAAAAACTAGAACTGGATCAGATCACAGCGCTGTCAGACCTGTACCATCAAAAATGTTTGCGACCGACAGACGGAAATGGAAGAGATCCTGTTGCGGTTTACAACCTATTTGCCAGGAAGAGACCCGAGGAAATGAATCAAGACGATTCTCCTTCCTACCTGGCTACATAGAGCGCGAAGAGGATCAAGTAGTAAGTAGTTAAACAACACTTTACAGGTAGACTCACTCGCAAGAAAAGGCTGGTTCAAGTTCAGCTCTGTTGGCGTTAACAAACTCGACGATTTTTAAAGTGGAAAGTGACCCTGAGTATAACTAAATATGGACTTATTTTCATGGCATCACGTAGCTTATTGACATGCCTTTCTCGAATAACAGAGATTCGAATTTATTGACATATGATGAACACAGTAAGTCTTGAAATTTAACAAGCTTTCATTAACTTAGCTATCGTTGAGGGATTTTAAACCTGAACTATTTTTTTGCGCTTTTCATCGTCCCATTTGCGCAATGACTACCAAATACTACGTAAAAAAATCTCACTACCTATCAAATAAACACATTACAGCATGGAAAATGCTTTGGACCTTTATTCACTCGTTGATACTTATCAACGAGTGAATAAACGAGTGAATTAAAGTATTAACCGCCGCCTGGTTAGCTCAGTTGGTAGAGCGCCGGACTGTCGAGTGGGAGGTCGAGGGTTGAAGCCCCAGACCGAACCAACACTCAGGGTCTTAAAATAATTGAGGAGAACGTGCTGCCTTTGTTATTACATCTGCAAATGGTTAGACGTTCAGGTCTTTTCAGAAAAGGACTATAAACCGCAGGCTCCGTCTCCTACATCTTCGATGGTTAGCTGGGTTAGCTGGGGACGTAGAAGAACCCACGCGCTTATCGTAAAGAGTAGGGCATGAAATTCCCGGTGTTATGGTCTGGCCTTTGTTGTTACACTGAGGGTTGGGGTGGGAAATGCTTGGAGATATTAGCTACGATAAATCTACTCTAAAATCCGAAGGTAAATTAAGTATTCACTTCACTTCACTTCCCTATTCACATCAGAAAACTCAGTCGTTCGTTTTCAAATACCGTTTTCTCAACTCGTGAATAATAATCGTATGATAGCATTTTCCATGAAGTAATCTCTGGGCCTTTCACCTTAAAGGGGCTCAGTCACGTTTGAAAAGCTTAGCAAAACTTTTCAAATTTGTTGTTTGCAATCCGCGTCAATCTTCTCCATCCTTAACCATCCTTGTTCCTTTATGGTTTATTATCGTCTCTTTGATGTTTTTCTATCTTTACAAAGTGTTATTTTTAGGTTTCCTTCAATTTAACGGTTATTTTTTTCGGATGTTCAAAATAACTCAAGATGCCGTGACTGAGCCCCTTTAAGTAATCCATCTCAAATTATTTTAAGACATGGTTCCCAGTTTTTCTGAGGATTCGAGTATGTTACTCGTACGTGCATAATTTAAATTGCAAATCTTATTTGTCCAAGTTTGATAAAATTGACATGACTTGACTTGAATTGACTCAAATTTAATATACAAAAATTAACGCAATTGGAAACCTGCGAGCAATCTAGCAAAAAGCAAGGGCTTCAAGCTCAGTATTGTGAACTCTGGGTTAGTCGAGGCGTAATTTTTGAAACCCTTGCATCTGGACTAATGAGGAAGATAGGAAACAACCTGAGGATTTTCCTTCCACAAATGTGCAAAATATCTGTAGGGTCCCTATGACTTCATTAGTACTGGGTATGTCCTCAGAGACGGTCTCGGGGCTCTGGCAAACAAGATTATGGAGTGCATGGTCTGGACCCATTTCTTCCAAGTCTTCACTTCGGCAAATGTACACCGGGACAACTTCCCCGACTGTAACAGAAGTAAAAGTTCGTATTAGCTTTCATTGTTGAAAACACGGAGGAAGAAAAATGGAGCGAGTGGCCTTTGTCCGCTTTGGACTTTTCTTATCTATTCTTATTTATATATCAATTATTGTTCTTTGTATTTTTTATTTAACTTGTAACTGAAAAACCCTTTTTAGGGAGTTGCAATAAAATATGTATGTATGTATGCATGCATGCATGCATGCATGTATGTATGTATGTATGTATGTATGTATGTATGTATGTATGTATGTATGTATGTATGTATGTATGTATGTATGTATGTATGTATGTATGTATGTATGTATGTATGTATCCTCCATCTTCCACTCTCAGGCCTCCGAAGACCAAAACACACAACGGACAAATAGTGGTGGGTCAGAGGCGAAAAGGCGACTACAAAGAGTTGGAAAAAGAATGAGAGGAACACTTGCAGTCGCTAGAGTCTTATAATATTGATCAACTCTCAAAAGGTTTGTTAGTGCTAACTCTAGTGTGTTGCTGCTGTTTTCTTTTTGACTACCAAAAAAGATAGACAATGGTAGATATTATATGTTGGGAATTAGACCCCGGTTTTGATTTCCTCTGCTTTCCTCAGATTTCCTGCATACTATTTAACAAATGGTAAACGCCATAGCGTGCACTATTGAGTTTTGGATGCACGCGGGAGGTTGCTAAGCACGAGAGAAGCGTAAGAGTCGCACGAGGCGATAGCCGAGTGCGACTCTAGCTTCTTGAGTGCTTAGCAAACCTCCCAAGTAACATAACATTGAGACAATGGAACAACAGAAGTCTTTTTTTTTTATTGAGCTACATCACAAAGCCCGCGCTTTGCTTTAGTTATTGAGTACGTCAGCAGCATACACCCATGGGCAAATAGTAGATGCTGAATTAACTAATCAGAGCGCGCTTTGCTTTAGTTATGTTCTTATTGGATTTCCTGCATACTAATAAGTTGATAGGTTTACTAATGAGCGTCACTCTAGTACAATGAAAACAATATGCTTGCCTAGACTTGCCCCTTAATGATTGACACGAATTGGTCAATTTAGAATTTATAACGTGTTCAAAAATTAAAAGTGTGCTTTCTCTTGGTAGCGTCACTCTTGCAATTCGTTTGCAGAGAAAACTTAACTCCGAGACTTTCAGGTTATTCGAAAAGTTAATCGTGAAAATGGCTTGCTTGACCATGAAGGATATCGAAGCTGCTTTGAACGTGTGCGTATCAGTCCGTGATTGGGAAACGTCGACGGAATCGATTTAATTTCCTAAAGCGATGGTACCAATGGTTTATGCCAGGTTGACTGAGTTGACTCTCCACGAAATAGAGGTAAGTTTTATGTTTCATTCCCTCGTTATCGCCTTTCACTCCATATAATATTGTTTTTCACTGATCTTTGATGTTTCATCCCATCTTAATAGCTTGGCGGGGGTCAAGAATCTATGGATGCGAGTACTGATTGTAATTATCGCATAGCAGATATGGTAAGTTCAATTTTAAGTGCCTATGAAGTAAAAAATAATTGCTGCTTATTTGAAAGACTTTTCAAAATAAAGAAGAATGGCGTCTTCATTTTTGGAAGATCTTTTTACGTTTTAGAGTTATTCACGTTTTTGTATTATGGAAATGAGGAAAGTGATGACGTCTTAAATGGCTTCACTTGAACAGTAAAATACTGAATCATGAATATCTCTAGAAATATAGGAGCAATGTTCTTCAAACTTGGCACCAGAAACGTGCATTACAAAAGAAAGATAACGACATCTACTATGTTGCTGCCATGGCAACATTCTTGGCTCCAGTCTCTTTCTGTGAAAAACCAAACACCTCCAATTGCAACCTTTTGAAGTGGGAAAGAGGGTCTTGCTCTGAATACACATGGTTTATATAGGGTCTTAACTCTTGCCATTAGGTTGTAGAGAGTGGATGATCAGTTGAGGATAAAAGCTGGAATTTTAGTCTCAATTGAAACAGTACCAGCGGCATAACTGTTGTCATGGCAATAGCACAACGGGTGTCATTTTCTTTCTTTTATGATGTACATTTCTGGTGCCAAGTTTGAAGAACATTTCTTTAAAATTACTAGAGATATTCTTGATTGAGTATTGTACTATTTTAGTGGAACCACCTATTACGTCAATACTTACCTCATTTGCATAACATAAAAACGTAAATATCTCTAAAACGAAAACAGGTATTCCAAAAAGCAAAACACCATTCTTCTTGACTTTGAAAACCCTTTAAAATAAGCAGCATTTATTTTTAACTTCACAGGCACTTAAACCTTCTAACTTAATTTTCACTGATCCCCAGAGCACCAATCTTTATAACTTTCTCCTCTTCCCATAGATCGAAGCTAATGAGGACACAATCAGTGCATTCGAAGAAACTGATGCTGCGGTGGATTTGAGTGTCGATTCGGTAAGTTTATTTTGTACTTGTTTAACATACTTAGCATATGCTTATTTTGTAGTTTAATAAGAGACTGTTTATGCAACGTTAAGCAAGTTTGATTTTGTATCGGTCATTGGTGACTCCATTAAAAAAAACAATGGGGTATGAGAGATGAGCGAATCAGTCTATTGAAAATCTAGTTTCAGCTTTGTGAATAAGCGGAATAAACTTGATCGAATTATATTTTTGCTTTACAGTTTACGGTCAGCGAACTCCAACGTATTGGGAAAATGGAACGCGTGGCTCTGGTAAACATTAAACACATTTATAATGTTTAATCTGCCTTAGGACTGAATTGTATTAAACTCCTCATTGTTTTCTTCACGATCATCTGACACTTACGCTTTACACTAAATATTTAATTTGCAAATTTGCTAACAATAAACTTATTTTCGTTCTTTTTTCAGAGTAATCACAATTCACCATTGCCTCTTGAAACGGCAGATGATTTATTTGACTATGTAAGTTTTTCTGTCATGCTTATTGAATTATTTTCATTGCAAGATTACTGCTATTGTTATGTCGTTTGTTCAATAAAGTTAAGTACTTCTCTGTACTTATTTTCAGTGGTATGGCGAAGTGAATCAATTGCCATCTTGGAATCCTTTAGAAACCGTTTGTTTCTAGCGTGTTTGAGTTCGTTTGAAGTAGAAGCGCATTTACTGGTCAAAGTTTCAGCTCTCCTTATTTATATTCAGTTTTATTGACGAAGAATGTTTCATTGTTCTTGTGATCAGTAATTAATTTTTCTTGAGTGAGAGAAACGTCATTAAATAATTCATGAAAGAAAATTTCAATCAAAACAACCGCTACCATGACATTGTTTTAATTTTTATTCTGCCTGAATCTACAAGACGGACCATTTGTTAGTAATTTTCCCTTGACTCGTACTAAAATAAACAGCTAAATAGTTAAGGTTTATACCAAGATTAGGTAATAACTAATTGTAGGATATTCAAACAGGTGAAGGGAAACCACCAATGGAAAAGCCTCGCAAAGAACATCGTTTCGACAGTAGCGGTAAAACCTTCGCTCGTCGCAATCAACTTATCACTCACCAACGCATTCATACTGAGAAACCTTATGAGTGCCCGATGCATCCAAACGATACTTTACAAGAGAAAGAAGCAACACTCAGTACGTCATTGGGTGTACTTCAAAATGTCCTGCGCGAAATTGTTATGTCAGCTGTGGTGTGGACAATGTAGAGTATTACTTAAACTCGATCAAACGTCAACTCCATAACTTCTACCTGAGCAAACCAGTACACAGCATGACGTGTTACTGTAAAAGCCCATTGATCATGTCGCTGCCTTTGTCAGAGAAGAATCCAGGGAGATTTTACCTAAAATGTCTCTGACGTTGCTGCGATTTTTTCTAATGGGTGGATCAAGAACGGGGAACCGGGGAACGGGGAACGGGGAACGGGGAACGGGGAACGGAGACTAGTGTACAGCGGTAACCCGCCAAAATATTCAAAATCGCGGACAAAGGAAACAAACAGGAGGGAGGGGTCAACACGTCAGGTTTGGCTGACCCGATGCATCATTGCCATTATGACGTCACGGGCGAAAGAAGCGCGCAAATGCAAAAAATTTTCGAAAATGGCGCCGTCGCCTCTCGCTGAAACAGCGTTTTCAGGCGGATTTCTCCAATCATTCAAGCTTCAAATGGTATTGTATTTGGATCTCATGAAGTAACTATCACTGTTCTTTCTTGAGAGGTAAGTAGATTTTAATTATAACCGAAAAAAATCTTGTATTAAGTGTGTTTAAAGTATTACAGTCATCGCTCTCAAGTGGAAATATGTAGGTGCCAAAATTTGACTATTCGTCTTGTAAAATTACCTTTTTTACGAGATCGGTAACCCAAAGAAAACGTGTAACCTCGTCACAAAATAGCTTACATGTTCAGGAAAACATTGTAATAGGAGATGATTTGAAGAATCGGCCGTAAAAATGATCAGTCCATTTGAGTATCAAATATCTGTGACCTCGCGATCATCACATAATCACATGTGCTGCAACAGAAGTAGCAGACTGAAAGATGTCATTTCCATCTTTGTGGATAATATCCACAAAGATGGAAATGAGATCTTTCACAAACAAGAGCTTAAGTCTTAATTAAATAATTAAGCTTAAGGCTCTTGTTTGTGAAAGATCTCATTTCCATCTTTGTGGATATTATCCACAAAGATGGAAATGACATCTTTCAGTCTGCTACTTCTGTTGCAGAACATGTGAATATGTGATGATCGCGAGGTCACAGATATTTGATACTCAAATGGACTGATCATTTTTACGGCCGATTCTTCAAATGCATCTCCTATTACAATGTTTTCCTGAACATGTAAGCTATTTTGTGACGAGGTTACACGTTTTCTTTGGGTTACCGATCTCGTAAAAAGGTAATTTTAGCAAGACGAATAGTCAAAATTTTGGCACTACATATTTCCACTTGAGAGCGATGACTGTAATACTTTAAACACACTTAATACTAAGATTTTTCGGTTATAATTAAAATCTACTTACCTCTCAAGAAAGAACAGTGATAGTTAGCTTCATGAGATCCAAATACAATACCATTTGAAGCTTGAATGATTGGAGAAATCCGCCTGAAAACGCTGTTTCAGCGAGAGGCGACGGCGCCATTTTCGAAAATTTTTTGCATTTGCGCGCTTCTTTCGGCCGTGACGTCATAATGGCAATGATCATCGGGTCAGCCAAACCTGACGTGTTGACCCCTCCCTCCTGTTTGTTTCCTTTGTCCGCGATTTTGAATATTTTGGCGGGTTACCGCTGTACACTAGTCTCGCGTTCCCCGTTCCCCGTTCCCCGTTCCCCGTTCCCCGTTCCCCGTTCTTGATCCACCCATTAGAAAAAATCGCAGCAACGTCAGAGACATTTTAGGTAAAATCTCCCTGGATTCTTCTCTGACAAAGGCAGCGACATGATCAATGGGCTTTTACAGTAACACGTCATGCTGTGTACTGGTTTGCTCAGGTAGAAGTTATGGAGTTGACGTTTGATCGAGTTTAAGTAATACTCTACATTGTCCACACCACAGCTGACATAACAATTTCGCGCAGGACATTTTGAAGTACACCCAATGACGTACTGAGTGTTGCTTCTTTCTCTTGTAAAGTATCGTTTGGATGCATCGGGCACTCATAAGGTTTCTCAGTATGAATGCGTTGGTGAGTGATAAGTTGATTGCGACGAGCGAAGGTTTTACCGCTACTGTCGAAACGATGTTCTTTGCGAGGCTTTTCCATTGGTGGTTTCCCTTCACCTGTTTGAATATCCTACAATTAGTTATTACCTAATCTTGGTATAAACCTTAACTATTTAGCTGTTTATTTTAGTACGAGTCAAGGGAAAATTACTAACAAATGGTCCGTCTTGTAGATTCAGGCAGAATAAAAATTAAAACAATGTCATGGTAGCGGTTGTTTTGATTGAAATTTTCTTTCATGAATTATTTAATGACGTTTCTCTCACTCAAGAAAAATTAATTACTGATCACAAGAACAATGAAACATTCTTCGTCAATAAAACTGAATATAAATAAGGAGAGCTGAAACTTTGACCAGTAAATGCGCTTCTACTTCAAACGAACTCAAACACGCTAGAAACAAACGGTTTCTAAAGGATTCCAAGATGGCAATTGATTCACTTCGCCATACCACTGAAAATAAGTACAGAGAAGTACTTAACTTTATTGAACAAACGACATAACAATAGCAGTAATCTTGCAATGAAAATAATTCAATAAGCATGACAGAAAAACTTACATAGTCAAATAAATCATCTGCCGTTTCAAGAGGCAATGGTGAATTGTGATTACTCTGAAAAAAGAACGAAAATAAGTTTATTGTTAGCAAATTTGCAAATTAAATATTTAGTGTAAAGCGTAAGTGTCAGATGATCGTGAAGAAAACAATGAGGAGTTTAATACAATTCAGTCCTAAGGCAGATTAAACATTATAAATGTGTTTAATGTTTACCAGAGCCACGCGTTCCATTTTCCCAATACGTTGGAGTTCGCTGACCGTAAACTGTAAAGCAAAAATATAATTCGATCAAGTTTATTCCGCTTATTCACAAAGCTGAAACTAGATTTTCAATAGACTGATTCGCTCATCTCTCATACCCCATTGTTTTTTTTAATGGAGTCACCAATGACCGATACAAAATCAAACTTGCTTAACGTTGCATAAACAGTCTCTTATTAAACTACAAAATAAGCATATGCTAAGTATGTTAAACAAGTACAAAATAAACTTACCGAATCGACACTCAAATCCACCGCAGCATCAGTTTCTTCGAATGCACTGATTGTGTCCTCATTAGCTTCGATCTATGGGAAGAGGAGAAAGTTATAAAGATTGGTGCTCTGGGGATCAGTGAAAATTAAGTTAGAAGGTTTAAGTGCCTGTGAAGTTAAAAATAAATGCTGCTTATTTTAAAGGGTTTTCAAAGTCAAGAAGAATGGTGTTTTGCTTTTTGGAATACCTGTTTTCGTTTTAGAGATATTTACGTTTTTATGTTATGCAAATGAGGTAAGTATTGACGTAATAGGTGGTTCCACTAAAATAGTACAATACTCAATCAAGAATATCTCTAGTAATTTTAAAGAAATGTTCTTCAAACTTGGCACCAGAAATGTACATCATAAAAGAAAGAAAATGACACCCGTTGTGCTATTGCCATGACAACAGTTATGCCGCTGGTACTGTTTCAATTGAGACTAAAATTCCAGCTTTTATCCTCAACTGATCATCCACTCTCTACAACCTAATGGCAAGAGTTAAGACCCTATATAAACCATGTGTATTCAGAGCAAGACCCTCTTTCCCACTTCAAAAGGTTGCAATTGGAGGTGTTTGGTTTTTCACAGAAAGAGACTGGAGCCAAGAATGTTGCCATGGCAGCAACATAGTAGATGTCGTTATCTTTCTTTTGTAATGCACGTTTCTGGTGCCAAGTTTGAAGAACATTGCTCCTATATTTCTAGAGATATTCATGATTCAGTATTTTACTGTTCAAGTGAAGCCATTTAAGACGTCATCACTTTCCTCATTTCCATAATACAAAAACGTGAATAACTCTAAAACGTAAAAAGATCTTCCAAAAATGAAGACGCCATTCTTCTTTATTTTGAAAAGTCTTTCAAATAAGCAGCAATTATTTTTTACTTCATAGGCACTTAAAATTGAACTTACCATATCTGCTATGCGATAATTACAATCAGTACTCGCATCCATAGATTCTTGACCCCCGCCAAGCTATTAAGATGGGATGAAACATCAAAGATCAGTGAAAAACAATATTATATGGAGTGAAAGGCGATAACGAGGGAATGAAACATAAAACTTACCTCTATTTCGTGGAGAGTCAACTCAGTCAACCTGGCATAAACCATTGGTACCATCGCTTTAGGAAATTAAATCGATTCCGTCGACGTTTCCCAATCACGGACTGATACGCACACGTTCAAAGCAGCTTCGATATCCTTCATGGTCAAGCAAGCCATTTTCACGATTAACTTTTCGAATAACCTGAAAGTCTCGGAGTTAAGTTTTCTCTGCAAACGAATTGCAAGAGTGACGCTACCAAGAGAAAGCACACTTTTAATTTTTGAACACGTTATAAATTCTAAATTGACCAATTCGTGTCAATCATTAAGGGGCAAGTCTAGGCAAGCATATTGTTTTCATTGTACTAGAGTGACGCTCATTAGTAAACCTATCAACTTATTAGTATGCAGGAAATCCAATAAGAACATAACTAAAGCAAAGCGCGCTCTGATTAGTTAATTCAGCATCTACTATTTGCCCATGGGTGTATGCTGCTGACGTACTCAATAACTAAAGCAAAGCGCGGGCTTTGTGATGTAGCTCAATAAAAAAAAAAGACTTCTGTTGTTCCATTGTCTCAATGTTATGTTACTTGGGAGGTTTGCTAAGCACTCAAGAAGCTAGAGTCGCACTCGGCTATCGCCTCGTGCGACTCTTACGCTTCTCTCGTGCTTAGCAACCTCCCGCGTGCATCCAAAACTCAATAGTGCACGCTATGGCGTTTACCATTTGTTAAATAGTATGCAGGAAATCTGAGGAAAGCAGAGGAAATCAAAACCGGGGTCTAATTCCCAACATATAATATCTACCATTGTCTATCTTTTTTGGTAGTCAAAAAGAAAACAGCAGCAACACACTAGAGTTAGCACTAACAAACCTTTTGAGAGTTGATCAATATTATAAGACTCTAGCGACTGCAAGTGTTCCTCTCATTCTTTTTCCAACTCTTTGTAGTCGCCTTTTCGCCTCTGACCCACCACTATTTGTCCGTTGTGTGTTTTGGTCTTCGGAGGCCTGAGAGTGGAAGATGGAGGATACATACATACATACATACATACATACATACATACATACATACATACATACATACATACATACATACATACATACATACATACATACATACATACATACATACATACATGCATGCATGCATGCATGCATACATACATACATATTTTATTGCAACTCCCTAAAAAGGGTTTTTCAGTTACAAGTTAAATAAAAAATACAAAGAACAATAATTGATATATAAATAAGAATAGATAAGAAAAGTCCAAAGCGGACAAAGGCCACTCGCTCCATTTTTCTTCCTCCGTGTTTTCAACAATGAAAGCTAATACGAACTTTTACTTCTGTTACAGTCGGGGAAGTTGTCCCGGTGTACATTTGCCGAAGTGAAGACTTGGAAGAAATGGGTCCAGACCATGCACTCCATAATCTTGTTTGCCAGAGCCCCGAGACCGTCTCTGAGGACATACCCAGTACTAATGAAGTCATAGGGACCCTACAGATATTTTGCACATTTGTGGAAGGAAAATCCTCAGGTTGTTTCCTATCTTCCTCATTAGTCCAGATGCAAGGGTTTCAAAAATTACGCCTCGACTAACCCAGAGTTCACAATACTGAGCTTGAAGCCCTTGCTTTTTGCTAGATTGCTCGCAGGTTTCCAATTGCGTTAATTTTTGTATATTAAATTTGAGTCAATTCAAGTCAAGTCATGTCAATTTTATCAAACTTGGACAAATAAGATTTGCAATTTAAATTATGCACGTACGAGTAACATACTCGAATCCTCAGAAAAACTGGGAACCATGTCTTAAAATAATTTGAGATGGATTACTTAAAGGGGCTCAGTCACGGCATCTTGAGTTATTTTGAACATCGAAAAAAATAACCGTTAAATTGAAGGAAACCTAAAAATAACACTTTGTAAAGATAGAAAAACATCAAAGAGACGATAATAAACCATAAAGGAACAAGGATGGTTAAGGATGGAGAAGATTGACGCGGATTGCAAACAACAAATTTGAAAAGTTTTGCTAAGCTTTTCAAACGTGACTGAGCCCCTTTAAGGTGAAAGGCCCAGAGATTACTTCATGGAAAATGCTATCATACGATTATTATTCACGAGTTGAGAAAACGGTATTTGAAAACGAACGACTGAGTTTTCTGATGTGAATAGGGAAGTGAAGTGAAGTGAATACTTAATTTACCTTCGGATTTTAGAGTAGATTTATCGTAGCTAATATCTCCAAGCATTTCCCACCCCAACCCTCAGTGTAACAACAAAGGCCAGACCATAACACCGGGAATTTCATGCCCTACTCTTTACGATAAGCGCGTGGGTTCTTCTACGTCCCCAGCTAACCCAGCTAACCATCGAAGATGTAGGAGACGGAGCCTGCGGTTTATAGTCCTTTTCTGAAAAGACCTGAACGTCTAACCATTTGCAGATGTAATAACAAAGGCAGCACGTTCTCCTCAATTATTTTAAGACCCTGAGTGTTGGTTCGGTCTGGGGCTTCAACCCTCGACCTCCCACTCGACAGTCCGGCGCTCTACCAACTGAGCTAACCAGGCGGCGGTTAATACTTTAATTCACTCGTTTATTCACTCGTTGATAAGTATCAACGAGTGAATAAAGGTCCAAAGCATTTTCCATGCTGTAATGTGTTTATTTGATAGGTAGTGAGATTTTTTTACGTAGTATTTGGTAGTCATTGCGCAAATGGGACGATGAAAAGCGCAAAAAAATAGTTCAGGTTTAAAATCCCTCAACGATAGCTAAGTTAATGAAAGCTTGTTAAATTTCAAGACTTACTGTGTTCATCATATGTCAATAAATTCGAATCTCTGTTATTCGAGAAAGGCATGTCAATAAGCTACGTGATGCCATGAAAATAAGTCCATATTTAGTTATACTCAGGGTCACTTTCCACTTTAAAAATCGTCGAGTTTGTTAACGCCAACAGAGCTGAACTTGAACCAGCCTTTTCTTGCGAGTGAGTCTACCTGTAAAGTGTTGTTTAACTACTTACTACTTGATCCTCTTCGCGCTCTATGTAGCCAGGTAGGAAGGAGAATCGTCTTGATTCATTTCCTCGGGTCTCTTCCTGGCAAATAGGTTGTAAACCGCAACAGGATCTCTTCCATTTCCGTCTGTCGGTCGCAAACATTTTTGATGGTACAGGTCTGACAGCGCTGTGATCTGATCCAGTTCTAGTTTTTGTCTGTCTTTTATCAAACTCCAAGTACTCCACTCCGCTCGCCGTTTTGCGGAGCTTTACATCTCCCCAGCACATATCACGATGTTCTTTGCACCCACGGAGTCCAAAGTGAAAAGTGTTGTTTGGCCAGAGTGTGTTGAAAAGTGCCTCGGGACTACACACCGAGCAAACTCTATTCGTACAAAATACCGCTTGTTAAAGCTACCAGTGGGTTGGGTTTATTTCCTTTTCGTGCTTCTTTAGCTGTTTTTGCTTGGATTGAAGAACTTTCATGGATTATGCTGGGAGAATAGCCTTCAAGTGTTAGTCGGTATTAGTTGGTATTAAACTTTGAAGCGAAGTTGTCTCGTACTCGGTGCCATCTTTTGTGCGGACGGAGATGATAAATTGCTTATTTGGGTAAATTATTCACTAAGCTCAACAGTCTTTGTCCTTCGTCAAAAATCTTTCAAGCAGTTTTACTTGTTTAGTTTTTTTAAGCGGTTTTTTCGTTTTCTTGATCTAAAATAAATTCTTCAAGTTAGCAAACAGAAGCAAACCTTCCCTCGGCCATTGCTCAAAGCGCGCGAGTTTTTGGACAAAGGCTCTCGGATGACGTTCTCTTCAGTACGCTCATTCATCCTTAGTGAAATTTCGTCGTTTGCGTTGCTGATTGGACGAACTATATTTTTTTCATCGTGAAATTTTGTCATTCATGGTCTTCGTTGGCTACGTTTAGAATCAGTACGAATTTTATTCACTATGATTTTCGTGGGTAAATCTCAGTACTTATCAAATAAAATTAAGTTAAAAGCTGCTGAATGGAAATAATTTGAAACCTTTACATCCAAATGTCCAGTATCAACACTTTTTCTCTTTCCTGTCTCGGCTTTTCACTGTAGTATTGGGTGAGCGAATCCGTCTTGGTCCACAGACGTACAAAAATGAACTTGGCCAATATTTAGCGATCTTGACCTAACAGGCTTGGTCAATAATCCATATTTACATGTATATTTTCTTCTAGAAAATGAACTTAGAAAGGACTACGAGATGACAACGCCAATGTTGAAAGAAAACCGGTCCAGCGTCGAAGGAACTGTGAATTATGAAGGTGGGTATTGGTTGCCGAGCAAGTTCGAGTTATTTCCCCCAAATAGTGCCATAAGTAATTAAATTGGGAAGTAATTTCAACCCTTGGGTGAACGAATCTAGTTTTATGATAGTAGCACATTAATTTTCGTATCTCATGATCCTTGATTTTGAATATATATTTCCTTACTATATCAGCAATTTACTGAACAACTTAAATAGAAGTAATAAAACTGCAGTTGTCCGACGTTTCTTTAATTTTCTTTTTTTTATAGAAGATCTGTCTCCGTGTATAATACTGGTAAAACACGACGGGCATTTGAGAACACGAGGGAAATGTAGAAAACACGAGCCGCAGGCGAGTACTTTCTACATTTCTCGAGTGTTCTCAAATGACCGGAGTGTCTTATCACAGAGTAACACACGTCTTAGGCGTCTTTATTTGCTTTATGATTTACAGGTTACGCGGCGAAAAACAATAAAACACGCCTTTTCTATGTTTTATACTCTGCTAAAACATGGGTTTTCAACCAATCAGAGCGCGTGCAAGGTCCTATCTATATTATAAAGTGACATAGATAAAATATCAGAATGGTGTAAGATAAATAAGAGTTGGCTTGAATAATTAACAGTTCGTAGAATAATTAACAGCTCGTGGATTAATCACTTAGTTAACTGTGAAAGGACAGGTGAAGACATTTTCATGTGATCTGTATTTAATAAGAAGACAAACTGACGCGCGGCCAGCGGAACCTACTTGTTGAATAACTGTCACATATATATTTCCTTCTAGAAAATGAACTTAGAAAGGAGTTCGAGATAACAAGGCCAACCTTTAAAGAAAACCTGAAGAGCGTGGAAGGAATCGTGAATTGTGATGGTGGGATATTTTTGGCCGAGGACGTTCAAGTTATTTGCCCAGATGGTGCCATAAGCGAATCGGACGACCACGTGACCATCAAAATAGTTCTGGAGAAACCTTCTACACACTGCGATATGATAGTCAAAAATGGACTTGAAAATGAAGTCATGTTCATTGCACCCGTCCTCAATTTGCAACCAAATGGTCAAGTCTTTAAGAAACCGGTTATATTGCAGACCAAGTTAGCAACTGAAACAGATGCTTTCAGGCCAAGCGACGTTCTGGTTTTGCATGGCACACAAGCTAGAGACGGAAAGATCGTTTGGGAAGATATCACCCATCAGGCCAAAATTGATCCACAAAAGAAAGAATTGAAAGTTGAAACTAACCGATTCTCTCGAATAGCAGCTCTGTTGAGATTAACTTCAATATTAGCCAAAAATGTAGTCACCAGGCTGAACCTTTGGGGATTCCACTACACGTTGTCAGTGCTTTTTAAAGACAACCATCCACATTCACCCCTTGGTGAACTTGCCCTAGTGTTCATGAGCCATGACGTCTACCACGAGACGTGTTACAGGGAACACCCTTCTTCTGTTTTGATGCAGCTCAAGGGCAACGGATATGAGGAAATGTGCTCCATAGATAATCCAGAGGGCAATCGCATCTACAACAATGAAAATTTGAAGGTTTCTCTTTTCCTCGGCCAGGACTATCAGCTAACTGATGGACAGCTAGAAAGCACCGTCGAAGTAGATTCTTCAACTTGGTGGAGCACCGGGTATGTCATAAAACTGTCCCTAACAGGTACCGATGGTGTCAGGATACTGTGCGGAAAGATTGGAATTGAAGGCCAATATGGGCATATCCTGGAGGAAACCTTCTGTGGATTAGGTGAGCAAATTGAGCAAAGTGTATATTTCTGTTAGTGCATAAACTAGGAAATCTTATTACCGATAGAAACATAAAAATTGTCAAAATGACTTGTTTCCCTGCTACTTGCGGTTTTCAGGTCTAGTCGCGTTGTCGAAGAAAATTACTGAGAAGTTGAGAACTGTTTCCCATTAGAAAAAACATTGAAAATTGGTTATATTGAGAAGGACTGTAGACAAAAAAAAGATATCTATTTTCTTAGCTTCTGTTAGGTGGTGTTGCGCAATACCACACAATTTTCGGCACAACGTTTTGACGTCAAAACTTTGACGTTTCCAATGGCAACGTGAATGTATGCAGTGGAAACACGAGCAGTCTAATGGTCGTTTCATTCAAATAATTCAGTGTCGAAGAGAGACTTGTTATGTTCTCAACTAAGTCGTTACTGAAACGGTACTCAGTAGTACTAACCAGACGATTCGAAACCGTGAAAGTTATCCACTTGTCTCTCACGTATTCATCTGTAACTTGAAACTCCGTGGAGTTACGAAGAAACATGAAGACAATATAATCGACAATAACGGAAAACACAACCGAGCCACAACTGCCTAACTGTGCAGAAGCTTTTCACGCGTTTTGTTTCCATTGGATACATTCTCGTTGCCATTGGAAACGTGAAAGTTTGACGTCAAAACTCTGTGGAAACTTGCGTGGTGTCGCGCTCAAGTGGGAAGCGTAGTATGTCAAGGAAACATGAGGGTTCAGTTGAAAAAGAGGTTAATGCAACCACAAACGTGGTGACTGTTGTGTTCGCTCTTTTAATTTTGCTACCGATAGAATAATTAGTTGTTTGGTTTACTTTTTACAGCTTGTTCCAGGTTCTTAAAAACAATCCTATTTTGGGCTGCTTCCCAACCGTGTAACACTCAATCATTGACAAAATTGTATAGTTCATCAATTGTTAGACATTCATTGTACATATTCATGCCTTACATATATAATTTTCTTTGAAAAAAGCGGTACAAACGAGTGTTACATAATCTGACAGAAGTAATGAAAATCGGATAACAACGAAATTCGTTTTCTTATAGCAACCATTACAATATTAACTCAAATTGTAGCGCTCGTGCTAACTCACGGTACTGCAGACCTACTATTTCTACCGGTACCTCGGCCGTTTGTCTAGCACCATAGCTGTTGTCGTGTGGCTGTCCGCGATTTCGTCCCTAATCCCTCTCTTGCTTGTGGCTTTTTGTCCTGTTCAGTATTGCGATTGGCATGCTCAATTACAACCAGTCGAAAAATTCAACGTTAGAGATCAATT
>JAHPZR010020863.1:0-27522 GCA_019787425.1 Platygyra sinensis | reverse complement strand
ATAATTAAGCTTAAGCTCTTGTTTGTGAAAGATCTCATTTCCATCTTTGTGGATATTATCCACAAAGATGGAAATGACATCTTTCAGTCTGCTACTTCTGTTGCAGAACATGTGAATATGTGATGATCGCGAGGTCACAGATATTTGATACTCAAATGGACTGATCATTTTTACGGCTGATTCTTCAAAATCATCTCCTATTACAATGTTTTCCTGAACATGTAAGCTATTTTGTGACGAGGTTACACGTTTCTTTGGGTTACCGATCTCGTAAAAAAGGTAATTTTACAAGACGAATAGTCAAAATTTTGCACTACATATTTCCACTTGAGAGCGATGACTGTAATACTTTAAACACACTTAATACAAGATTTTTCGGTTATAATTAAAATCTACTTACCTCTCAAGAAAGAACAGTGATAGTTACTTCATGAGATCCAAATACAATACCATTTGAAGCTTGAATGATTGGAGAAATCCGCCTGAAAACGCTGTTTCAGCGAGAGGCGACGGCGCCATTTTCGAAAATTTTTTTGCATTTGCGCGCTTCTTTCGCCGTGACGTCATAATGGCAATGATCATCGGGTCAGCCAAACCTGACGTGTTGACCCCTCCCTCCTGTTTGTTTCCTTTGTCCGCGATTTTGAATATTTTGGCGGGTTACCGCTGTACACTAGTCTCCGTTCCCCGTTCCCCGTTCCCCGTTCCCCGTTCCCCGTTCCCCGTTCTTGGTATTAGTAACATCCCGCCGCTTGTTCTATTGATTAAATTCGTCATATTATGGATAATTTTTTAAGTAAGTTTCTCTTTTTATCTGTTGGTCGCCAATTGGCGACTTTCGCCGGAATTTTAGTCGCCAAATATTTTTTCCACTCGCCATGGCCACCAAAATGGTCGCAGCTTGGATTGAGGTCACGACTAGAGATCAAGAAATTGATCTCTAACGTTGAATTTTTCGACTGGTTGTAATTGAGCATGCCAATCGCAATACTGAACAGGACAAAAAGCCACAAGCAAGAGAGGGATTAGGGACGAAATCGCGGACAGCCACACGACAACAGCTATGGTGCTAGACAAACGGCCGAGGTACCGGTAGAAATAGTAGGTCTGCAGTACCGTGAGTTAGCACGAGCGCTACAATTTGAGTTAATATTGTAATGGTTGCTATAAGAAAACGAATTTCGTTGTTATCCGATTTTCATTACTTCTGTCAGATTATGTAACACTCGTTTGTACCGCTTTTTTCAAAGAAAATTATATATGTAAGGCATGAATATGTACAATGAATGTCTAACAATTGATGAACTATACAATTTTGTCAATGATTGAGTGTTACACGGTTGGGAAGCAGCCCAAAATAGGATTGTTTTTAAGAACCTGGAACAAGCTGTAAAAAGTAAACCAAACAACTAATTATTCTATCGGTAGCAAAATTAAAAGAGCGAACACAACAGTCACCACGTTTGTGGTTGCATTAACCTCTTTTTCAACTGAACCCTCATGTTTCCTTGACATACTACGCTTCCCACTTGAGCGCGACACCACGCAAGTTTCCACAGAGTTTTGACGTCAAACTTTCACGTTTCCAATGGCAACGAGAATGTATCCAATGGAAACAAAACGCGTGAAAAGCTTCTGCACAGTTAGGCAGTTGTGGCTCGGTTGTGTTTTCCGTTATTGTCGATTATATTGTCTTCATGTTTCTTCGTAACTCCACGGAGTTTCAAGTTACAGATGAATACGTGAGAGACAAGTGGATAACTTTCACGGTTTCGAATCGTCTGGTTAGTACTACTGAGTACCGTTTCAGTAACGACTTAGTTGAGAACATAACAAGTCTCTCTTCGACACTGAATTATTTGAATGAAACGACCATTAGACTGCTCGTGTTTCCACTGCATACATTCACGTTGCCATTGGAAACGTCAAAGTTTTGACGTCAAAACGTTGTGCCGAAAATTGTGTGGTATTGCGCAACACCACCTAACAGAAGCTAAGAAAATAGATATCTTTTTTTTGTCTACAGTCCTTCTCAATATAACCAATTTTCAATGTTTTTTCTAATGGGAAACAGTTCTCAACTTCTCAGTAATTTTCTTCGACAACGCGACTAGACCTGAAAACCGCAAGTAGCAGGGAAACAAGTCATTTTGACAATTTTTATGTTTCTATCGGTAATAAGATTTCCTAGTTTATGCACTAACAGAAATATACACTTTGCTCAATTTGCTCACCTAATCCACAGAAGGTTTCCTCCAGGATATGCCCATATTGGCCTTCAATTCCAATCTTTCCGCACAGTATCCTGACACCATCGGTACCTGTTAGGGACAGTTTTATGACATACCCGGTGCTCCACCAAGTTGAAGAATCTACTTCGACGGTGCTTTCTAGCTGTCCATCAGTTAGCTGATAGTCCTGGCCGAGGAAAAGAGAAACCTTCAAATTTTCATTGTTGTAGATGCGATTGCCCTCTGGATTATCTATGGAGCACATTTCCTCATATCCGTTGCCCTTGAGCTGCATCAAAACAGAAGAAGGGTGTTCCCTGTAACACGTCTCGTGGTAGACGTCATGGCTCATGAACACTAGGGCAAGTTCACCAAGGGGTGAATGTGGATGGTTGTCTTTAAAAAGCACTGACAACGTGTAGTGGAATCCCCAAAGGTTCAGCCTGGTGACTACATTTTTGGCTAATATTGAAGTTAATCTCAACAGAGCTGCTATTCGAGAGAATCGGTTAGTTTCAACTTTCAATTCTTTCTTTTGTGGATCAATTTTGGCCTGATGGGTGATATCTTCCCAAACGATCTTTCCGTCTCTAGCTTGTGTGCCATGCAAAACCAGAACGTCGCTTGGCCTGAAAGCATCTGTTTCAGTTGCTAACTTGGTCTGCAATATAACCGGTTTCTTAAAGACTTGACCATTTGGTTGCAAATTGAGGACGGGTGCAATGAACATGACTTCATTTTCAAGTCCATTTTTGACTATCATATCGCAGTGTGTAGAAGGTTTCTCCAGAACTATTTTGATGGTCACGTGGTCGTCCGATTCGCTTATGGCACCATCTGGGCAAATAACTTGAACGTCCTCGGCCAAAAATATCCCACCATCACAATTCACGATTCCTTCCACGCTCTTCAGGTTTTCTTTAAAGGTTGGCCTTGTTATCTCGAACTCCTTTCTAAGTTCATTTTCTAGAAGGAAATATATATGTGACAGTTATTCAACAAGTAGGTTCCGCTGGCCGCGCGTCAGTTTGTCTTCTTATTAAATACAGATCACATGAAAATGTCTTCACCTGTCCTTTCACAGTTAACTAAGTGATTAATCCACGAGCTGTTAATTATTCTACGAACTGTTAATTATTCAAGCCAACTCTTATTTATCTTACACCATTCTGATATTTTATCTATGTCACTTTATAATATAGATAGGACCTTGCACGCGCTCTGATTGGTTGAAAACCCATGTTTTAGCAGAGTATAAAACATAGAAAAGGCGTGTTTTATTGTTTTTCGCCGCGTAACCTGTAAATCATAAAGCAAATAAAGACGCCTAAGACGTGTGTTACTCTGTGATAAGACACTCCGGTCATTTGAGAACACTCGAGAAATGTAGAAAGTACTCGCCTGCGGCTCGTGTTTTCTACATTTCCCTCGTGTTCTCAAATGCCCGTCGTGTTTTACCAGTATTATACACGGAGACAGATCTTCTATAAAAAAAAGAAAATTAAAGAAACGTCGGACAACTGCAGTTTTATTACTTCTATTTAAGTTGTTCAGTAAATTGCTGATATAGTAAGGAAATATATATTCAAAATCAAGGATCATGAGATACGAAAATTAATGTGCTACTATCATAAAACTAGATTCGTTCACCCAAGGGTTGAAATTACTTCCCAATTTAATTACTTATGGCACTATTTGGGGGAAATAACTCGAACTTGCTCGGCAACCAATACCCACCTTCATAATTCACAGTTCCTTCGACGCTGGACCGGTTTTCTTTCAACATTGGCGTTGTCATCTCGTAGTCCTTTCTAAGTTCATTTTCTAGAAGAAAATATACATGTAAATATGGATTATTGACCAAGCCTGTTAGGTCAAGATCGCTAAATATTGGCCAAGTTCATTTTTGTACGTCTGTGGACCAAGACGGATTCGCTCACCCAATACTACAGTGAAAAGCCGAGACAGGAAAGAGAAAAAGTGTTGATACTGGACATTTGGATGTAAAGGTTTCAAATTATTTCCATTCAGCAGCTTTTAACTTAATTTTATTTGATAAGTACTGAGATTTACCCACGAAAATCATAGTGAATAAAATTCGTACTGATTCTAAACGTAGCCAACGAAGACCATGAATGACAAAATTTCACGATGAAAAAAATATAGTTCGTCCAATCAGCAACGCAAACGACGAAATTTCACTAAGGATGAATGAGCGTACTGAAGAGAACGTCATCCGAGAGCCTTTGTCCAAAAACTCGCGCGCTTTGAGCAATGGCCGAGGGAAGGTTTGCTTCTGTTTGCTAACTTGAAGAATTTATTTTAGATCAAGAAAACGAAAAAACCGCTTAAAAAAACTAAACAAGTAAAACTGCTTGAAAGATTTTTGACGAAGGACAAAGACTGTTGAGCTTAGTGAATAATTTACCCAAATAAGCAATTTATCATCTCCGTCCGCACAAAAGATGGCACCGAGTACGAGACAACTTCGCTTCAAAGTTTAATACCAACTAATACCGACTAACACTTGAAGGCTATTCTCCCAGCATAATCCATGAAAGTTCTTCAATCCAAGCAAAAACAGCTAAAGAAGCACGAAAAGGAAATAAACCCAACCCACTGGTAGCTTTAACAAGCGGTATTTTGTACGAATAGAGTTTGCTCGGTGTGTAGTCCCGAGGCACTTTTCAACACACTCTGGCCAAACAACACTTTTCACTTTGGACTCCGTGGGTGCAAAGAACATCGTGATATGTGCTGGGGAGATGTAAAGCTCCGCAAAACGGCGAGCGGAGTGGAGTACTTGGAGTTTGATAAAAGACAGACAAAAACTAGAACTGGATCAGATCACAGCGCTGTCAGACCTGTACCATCAAAAATGTTTGCGACCGACAGACGGAAATGGAAGAGATCCTGTTGCGGTTTACAACCTATTTGCCAGGAAGAGACCCGAGGAAATGAATCAAGACGATTCTCCTTCCTACCTGGCTACATAGAGCGCGAAGAGGATCAAGTAGTAAGTAGTTAAACAACACTTTACAGGTAGACTCACTCGCAAGAAAAGGCTGGTTCAAGTTCAGCTCTGTTGGCGTTAACAAACTCGACGATTTTTAAAGTGGAAAGTGACCCTGAGTATAACTAAATATGGACTTATTTTCATGGCATCACGTAGCTTATTGACATGCCTTTCTCGAATAACAGAGATTCGAATTTATTGACATATGATGAACACAGTAAGTCTTGAAATTTAACAAGCTTTCATTAACTTAGCTATCGTTGAGGGATTTTAAACCTGAACTATTTTTTTGCGCTTTTCATCGTCCCATTTGCGCAATGACTACCAAATACTACGTAAAAAAATCTCACTACCTATCAAATAAACACATTACAGCATGGAAAATGCTTTGGACCTTTATTCACTCGTTGATACTTATCAACGAGTGAATAAACGAGTGAATTAAAGTATTAACCGCCGCCTGGTTAGCTCAGTTGGTAGAGCGCCGGACTGTCGAGTGGGAGGTCGAGGGTTGAAGCCCCAGACCGAACCAACACTCAGGGTCTTAAAATAATTGAGGAGAACGTGCTGCCTTTGTTATTACATCTGCAAATGGTTAGACGTTCAGGTCTTTTCAGAAAAGGACTATAAACCGCAGGCTCCGTCTCCTACATCTTCGATGGTTAGCTGGGTTAGCTGGGGACGTAGAAGAACCCACGCGCTTATCGTAAAGAGTAGGGCATGAAATTCCCGGTGTTATGGTCTGGCCTTTGTTGTTACACTGAGGGTTGGGGTGGGAAATGCTTGGAGATATTAGCTACGATAAATCTACTCTAAAATCCGAAGGTAAATTAAGTATTCACTTCACTTCACTTCCCTATTCACATCAGAAAACTCAGTCGTTCGTTTTCAAATACCGTTTTCTCAACTCGTGAATAATAATCGTATGATAGCATTTTCCATGAAGTAATCTCTGGGCCTTTCACCTTAAAGGGGCTCAGTCACGTTTGAAAAGCTTAGCAAAACTTTTCAAATTTGTTGTTTGCAATCCGCGTCAATCTTCTCCATCCTTAACCATCCTTGTTCCTTTATGGTTTATTATCGTCTCTTTGATGTTTTTCTATCTTTACAAAGTGTTATTTTTAGGTTTCCTTCAATTTAACGGTTATTTTTTTTCGATGTTCAAAATAACTCAAGATGCCGTGACTGAGCCCCTTTAAGTAATCCATCTCAAATTATTTTAAGACATGGTTCCCAGTTTTTCTGAGGATTCGAGTATGTTACTCGTACGTGCATAATTTAAATTGCAAATCTTATTTGTCCAAGTTTGATAAAATTGACATGACTTGACTTGAATTGACTCAAATTTAATATACAAAAATTAACGCAATTGGAAACCTGCGAGCAATCTAGCAAAAAGCAAGGGCTTCAAGCTCAGTATTGTGAACTCTGGGTTAGTCGAGGCGTAATTTTTGAAACCCTTGCATCTGGACTAATGAGGAAGATAGGAAACAACCTGAGGATTTTCCTTCCACAAATGTGCAAAATATCTGTAGGGTCCCTATGACTTCATTAGTACTGGGTATGTCCTCAGAGACGGTCTCGGGGCTCTGGCAAACAAGATTATGGAGTGCATGGTCTGGACCCATTTCTTCCAAGTCTTCACTTCGGCAAATGTACACCGGGACAACTTCCCCGACTGTAACAGAAGTAAAAGTTCGTATTAGCTTTCATTGTTGAAAACACGGAGGAAGAAAAATGGAGCGAGTGGCCTTTGTCCGCTTTGGACTTTTCTTATCTATTCTTATTTATATATCAATTATTGTTCTTTGTATTTTTTATTTAACTTGTAACTGAAAAACCCTTTTTAGGGAGTTGCAATAAAATATGTATGTATGTATGCATGCATGCATGCATGCATGTATGTATGTATGTATGTATGTATGTATGTATGTATGTATGTATGTATGTATGTATGTATGTATGTATGTATGTATGTATGTATGTATGTATGTATGTATGTATGTATCCTCCATCTTCCACTCTCAGGCCTCCGAAGACCAAAACACACAACGGACAAATAGTGGTGGGTCAGAGGCGAAAAGGCGACTACAAAGAGTTGGAAAAAGAATGAGAGGAACACTTGCAGTCGCTAGAGTCTTATAATATTGATCAACTCTCAAAAGGTTTGTTAGTGCTAACTCTAGTGTGTTGCTGCTGTTTTCTTTTTGACTACCAAAAAAGATAGACAATGGTAGATATTATATGTTGGGAATTAGACCCCGGTTTTGATTTCCTCTGCTTTCCTCAGATTTCCTGCATACTATTTAACAAATGGTAAACGCCATAGCGTGCACTATTGAGTTTTGGATGCACGCGGGAGGTTGCTAAGCACGAGAGAAGCGTAAGAGTCGCACGAGGCGATAGCCGAGTGCGACTCTAGCTTCTTGAGTGCTTAGCAAACCTCCCAAGTAACATAACATTGAGACAATGGAACAACAGAAGTCTTTTTTTTTTATTGAGCTACATCACAAAGCCCGCGCTTTGCTTTAGTTATTGAGTACGTCAGCAGCATACACCCATGGGCAAATAGTAGATGCTGAATTAACTAATCAGAGCGCGCTTTGCTTTAGTTATGTTCTTATTGGATTTCCTGCATACTAATAAGTTGATAGGTTTACTAATGAGCGTCACTCTAGTACAATGAAAACAATATGCTTGCCTAGACTTGCCCCTTAATGATTGACACGAATTGGTCAATTTAGAATTTATAACGTGTTCAAAAATTAAAAGTGTGCTTTCTCTTGGTAGCGTCACTCTTGCAATTCGTTTGCAGAGAAAACTTAACTCCGAGACTTTCAGGTTATTCGAAAAGTTAATCGTGAAAATGGCTTGCTTGACCATGAAGGATATCGAAGCTGCTTTGAACGTGTGCGTATCAGTCCGTGATTGGGAAACGTCGACGGAATCGATTTAATTTCCTAAAGCGATGGTACCAATGGTTTATGCCAGGTTGACTGAGTTGACTCTCCACGAAATAGAGGTAAGTTTTATGTTTCATTCCCTCGTTATCGCCTTTCACTCCATATAATATTGTTTTTCACTGATCTTTGATGTTTCATCCCATCTTAATAGCTTGGCGGGGGTCAAGAATCTATGGATGCGAGTACTGATTGTAATTATCGCATAGCAGATATGGTAAGTTCAATTTTAAGTGCCTATGAAGTAAAAAATAATTGCTGCTTATTTGAAAGACTTTTCAAAATAAAGAAGAATGGCGTCTTCATTTTTGGAAGATCTTTTTACGTTTTAGAGTTATTCACGTTTTTGTATTATGGAAATGAGGAAAGTGATGACGTCTTAAATGGCTTCACTTGAACAGTAAAATACTGAATCATGAATATCTCTAGAAATATAGGAGCAATGTTCTTCAAACTTGGCACCAGAAACGTGCATTACAAAAGAAAGATAACGACATCTACTATGTTGCTGCCATGGCAACATTCTTGGCTCCAGTCTCTTTCTGTGAAAAACCAAACACCTCCAATTGCAACCTTTTGAAGTGGGAAAGAGGGTCTTGCTCTGAATACACATGGTTTATATAGGGTCTTAACTCTTGCCATTAGGTTGTAGAGAGTGGATGATCAGTTGAGGATAAAAGCTGGGAATTTTAGTCTCAATTGAAACAGTACCAGCGGCATAACTGTTGTCATGGCAATAGCACAACGGGTGTCATTTTCTTTCTTTTATGATGTACATTTCTGGTGCCAAGTTTGAAGAACATTTCTTTAAAATTACTAGAGATATTCTTGATTGAGTATTGTACTATTTTAGTGGAACCACCTATTACGTCAATACTTACCTCATTTGCATAACATAAAAACGTAAATATCTCTAAAACGAAAACAGGTATTCCAAAAAGCAAAACACCATTCTTCTTGACTTTGAAAACCCTTTAAAATAAGCAGCATTTATTTTTAACTTCACAGGCACTTAAACCTTCTAACTTAATTTTCACTGATCCCCAGAGCACCAATCTTTATAACTTTCTCCTCTTCCCATAGATCGAAGCTAATGAGGACACAATCAGTGCATTCGAAGAAACTGATGCTGCGGTGGATTTGAGTGTCGATTCGGTAAGTTTATTTTGTACTTGTTTAACATACTTAGCATATGCTTATTTTGTAGTTTAATAAGAGACTGTTTATGCAACGTTAAGCAAGTTTGATTTTGTATCGGTCATTGGTGACTCCATTAAAAAAAACAATGGGGTATGAGAGATGAGCGAATCAGTCTATTGAAAATCTAGTTTCAGCTTTGTGAATAAGCGGAATAAACTTGATCGAATTATATTTTTGCTTTACAGTTTACGGTCAGCGAACTCCAACGTATTGGGAAAATGGAACGCGTGGCTCTGGTAAACATTAAACACATTTATAATGTTTAATCTGCCTTAGGACTGAATTGTATTAAACTCCTCATTGTTTTCTTCACGATCATCTGACACTTACGCTTTACACTAAATATTTAATTTGCAAATTTGCTAACAATAAACTTATTTTCGTTCTTTTTTCAGAGTAATCACAATTCACCATTGCCTCTTGAAACGGCAGATGATTTATTTGACTATGTAAGTTTTTCTGTCATGCTTATTGAATTATTTTCATTGCAAGATTACTGCTATTGTTATGTCGTTTGTTCAATAAAGTTAAGTACTTCTCTGTACTTATTTTCAGTGGTATGGCGAAGTGAATCAATTGCCATCTTGGAATCCTTTAGAAACCGTTTGTTTCTAGCGTGTTTGAGTTCGTTTGAAGTAGAAGCGCATTTACTGGTCAAAGTTTCAGCTCTCCTTATTTATATTCAGTTTTATTGACGAAGAATGTTTCATTGTTCTTGTGATCAGTAATTAATTTTTCTTGAGTGAGAGAAACGTCATTAAATAATTCATGAAAGAAAATTTCAATCAAAACAACCGCTACCATGACATTGTTTTAATTTTTATTCTGCCTGAATCTACAAGACGGACCATTTGTTAGTAATTTTCCCTTGACTCGTACTAAAATAAACAGCTAAATAGTTAAGGTTTATACCAAGATTAGGTAATAACTAATTGTAGGATATTCAAACAGGTGAAGGGAAACCACCAATGGAAAAGCCTCGCAAAGAACATCGTTTCGACAGTAGCGGTAAAACCTTCGCTCGTCGCAATCAACTTATCACTCACCAACGCATTCATACTGAGAAACCTTATGAGTGCCCGATGCATCCAAACGATACTTTACAAGAGAAAGAAGCAACACTCAGTACGTCATTGGGTGTACTTCAAAATGTCCTGCGCGAAATTGTTATGTCAGCTGTGGTGTGGACAATGTAGAGTATTACTTAAACTCGATCAAACGTCAACTCCATAACTTCTACCTGAGCAAACCAGTACACAGCATGACGTGTTACTGTAAAAGCCCATTGATCATGTCGCTGCCTTTGTCAGAGAAGAATCCAGGGAGATTTTACCTAAAATGTCTCTGACGTTGCTGCGATTTTTTCTAATGGGTGGATCAAGAACCCCGAGGCCAAACCAAAGCTTGGATGGAAGGGGGCAGAATCCAAGAAGGGTAGCCACGACCCCAAGAATTGTTCATACCCCAGCAAAGAGACTTTCAATGGAAAAAGGCCACAATTCGAGAAAGAGAAGAAAAAAGAAAGAAAAAGTATGCTGAACGACAAGGAAAGGACCCACAGTATTCTAAAGAACTCCTGTAAAACGGGAACGAGAACGTATGTTTCGTTCACTCAAGAAAAATTAATTACTGATCACAAGAACAATGAAACATTCTTCGTCAATAAAACTGAATATAAATAAGGGGTATAAAAAACCAGGAAAGATTTATTGCTCGTCGTTTCGGGGTCATCATGACCCCATTATCAAGAGACTAGTTAAAAAGCATGCAAGAAAGGAAAGGTACAAGAAAAGCATAAATTACAATAAACGGCCTAAACAAACACCTTTGCACAGATGGAATCCGTTTGCACGTTCAATGTTGGTTTACGCATGCGAATATATAACATTTCTTTAACGAGGCAATCAAGTTTGCTGTTACATTTCGTGATGATGTGAAATTGCTCAATAAAGCGTTCAGTTATTCACTATTGTGTTGGAGGTTATAATGCTTGTAAATGAAAGATGGCTTTCTAGCGGGCCCTTCTACGCGGTCGTCTAAGTGACCACGTGTATAACCCACATACCCTGCATCACACAGGTTACATTTAAATTCATGGATGACACATTGTTGGTTAACAATAGGGGGCTTAAACGTATGTCGCTTAAGTTGTTGCTCGAGCTTAGCGGCTTACAAACACTGGTTGAACAGTGACGTTTAACTTGGAACACAATCACGTTTTTGAGCATGCGCAAGATTTTGATTTAAATCCGTTTGCATCGTCCTGAATCAACTTTAGCTTTGCCCTAGAACTTCTCAGAATCAAAGATCAGTGATAGTTAGAAGATAATCGATAAGTGCGATCCACCATGGTGTTAACTAGGCTGCGCTTGTATTTAATGTCAACGTGACAGAAGGAGAAGGAGACCAGTGTTGGTTCTTTTGATGTACACAACTGGTTATTCTTCTCGGATGAATGTGACCGCCTTAGAAGCAAAGATGAATATCGAATATTTAGCGTAAAGCGTAAGTGTCAGATAATCGTTAAGAAAACAATGAGGAGTTCGATACAATTCAGTCGTAAGACAGAGTAAATTATAAATCTGACTAACGTTTTCAAACGCTACGTGTTTTATTTCTTCAATACTTTGGAGTTCCGTGACCGTAAAATGTAAAGCAAAAATATAATTCGATCAAGTTTATTCCGCTTATTCACAAAGCTGAAACTAGATTTTCAATAGACTGATTCCCTTATCTCTCATATCCCATTGTTTCTTAATGGAGTTACCAATGACCGATGCAAATTCAAGGCAAAGTGACACGCATAATTAAACTTGCTTAACGGTGCATGAAGAGTCTCTTATCAATCTACCAAGTAAGCTCATGTTAAGTATGTTACACAAACCCGAAATAAACTAACCGAATTGACACTCAAATCCCCCACAGCATTAGTTTCTTCGAATGCACTGATTGTGTCCTCATTAGCTTCGATCTATGGGATCACTGAAAATTGAGCCAAAAATGTTTAAACAAATTGAACTTGCCGTATCTGCTATGTGATAATTACAATCAGTTGTCGCATCCATAGATTCTTGACCTTCGCCAAGCTATCAAAATGAGATGAAACATCAAAGATCAAAGAAAACAATATTATGTAGAGTGAAAGGCCATAACAAGGGAATGAAATATAAAACTTACCTTGATTTCTTGGAGAGTCAAGACAGTTAACCCGCAGAAGCCATTAGTACCATCACTTCAGGAATTTGGATCAATTTCGTCAATGTTTCCCAATCACAGACTGATAGGCAACTTGCGTATCAGTCGCACGTGTTCAAAACAGCTTTGATATCCTTTATGGTCAAGCAAGCCATTTTCATGATTAACGTTTCGAATAACCTGAAAGTCTAGTAGTTAAATTTTCTTATTTTGAACACATAATAAATTCTTGACTGACCAATCCGTGTCAACTATTACCGGGCAAGTCTAGGCAAGCCCATCGTTTTCATTGTACTAGAGTGACGCTCAGTAGTAAACCTGTTCACTTATTAGTATGAAGGAAATCCCAATTGTTTAAGTGTGGAAATCCAAATTAGTATGCAGGATATCCGAGAAAATCAGAGGAAATCCAAAACGGGGATAATTATTCGAATAAACATAATACTTCTACCTATCTGTGCTAATTCTTTTGCAATACCAACAGACTGATTTTGGCAGTCCATAGCATGTTGTAAATCATCCAGCTTCTCGTAGACGTTGCCGACATTTGCATAAGCACGGCCTTCTCTATCTCTCTGTCTCAGCTGTTCTGCAATACTCAAAGCTTGCTTGTGGTACTCCATGGCCTGTTTGAAATCACCCAGACTGTCGTAGGCGACGCCAAGATTTGCATAAGCGCGTCCTTCTCCATCTCTCTGTCCCAGTTCCTTTGCAATACGTAGAGCTTGAGTGTAGTAAACTATGGCCTGTTTGAAATCACCCAGACGCTGGTGGTCGATGCCAAGATTAGCATGAGCATGTCCTTCTCCATCTCTCTGCCCCAGTTCCTTTGCAATATGTAGAGCTTGGTTGTGGTACTTAATGGCCTGTTTGAAATCACCCAGACCCTGGTAGGCGTTGCCAAGATTACCATAAGCACGTCCTTCTCCTGCCCTGTCCCCCAGTTCTTTGGCAATGCTAAGAAGTTGGTTGTGGTACTTCACAGCTTGTTTAAAATCACCCACCCTTTGGTAAGCATTGCGAAGATTGCCATAAGCATGTCCCTCTCCTGCCCTGTCCCCCAGTTCTTTGGCAATGCTAAGATGTTGGTTGCGGTACTTTACAGCTTGTTTAAAATCACCCAGACTGTCGTAACCATTGCCAAGATTGCCATAAGCATGTTCCTCTCCTGCCTTGTCCCCCAGTTCTTTGGCAATGCTAAGATGTTGGTTGTGGTACTTCACAGCCTGTTTAAAATCACCCAGTCTTTGGTAAGCATTGCCAAGATTGCCATAAGCATGTCCCTCTCCTGCTCTGTCTCCCAGTTCTTTGGCAATGCTAAGATGTTGGTCATGGTATGTTACGGCTTGTTTAAAATCACCCAGGCTGTTGTAAGCATTGCCAAGATTGTCATAAGCACGTCCCTCTCCTGCCTTGTCCTTCAGTTCTTTGACAATGCTAAGACGTTGGTTGTGGTACTTCACAGCTTGTTTAAAATCACCCAGTCTTTGGTAAGCATTGCCAAGATTGCCATAAGCATGCCCCTCTCCTGCCCTGTCTCCCAGTTCTTTGGCAATGCTAAGATGTTGGTCATGGTATATTACGGCTTGTTTAAAATCACCCAGACTGTCGGAAGCACGTCCCTCTCCTGCCTTGTCCCTCAGTTCTTTGGCAATGCTAAGACGTTGGTTGTGGTACTTCACAGCTTGTTTAAAATCACCCAGTCTTTGGTAAGCATTGCCAAGATTGCCATAAGCATGTCCCTCTCCTGCCCTGTCTCCCAGTTCTTTGGCAATGCTAAGATGTTGGTCGTGGTATGTTACGGCTTGTTTAAAATCACCCAGTCTTTGGTAAGCATTGCCAAGATTGCCATTAGCATGTCCCTCCCTTGCACTGTCCCCCAGTTCTTTGGCAATGCTAGGATGTTGGTTGTGGTACTTCATAGCTTGTTTAACATCAACCAGTCTTTGGTAAGCATTGCCAAGATTGCCATAAGCACGTCCCTCTCCTGCCCTGTCTCCCAGTTCTTTGGCAATGCTAAGATGTTGGTCGTGGTACGTTACGGCTTGTTTAAAATGTCCCAGACTGTTGTAAGCATTGCCAAGATTGCCATAAGCACGTCCCTCTCCTGCCCTGTCCCCCAGTTCTTTCGAAATGCTAAAATGTTGGTTGTGGTACTTAACGGCTTGTATAAAATCACCCAGATTGTAGTAAGCATTGCCAAGATTCCCATAAGCACGTCCTTCTCCTGCCCTGTCCCCCAGTTCTTTGGCAATGCTTACCAAGGACTAGGTGATTTTAAACAAGCTGTGAAGTACCACAACCAACGTCTTAGCATTGCCAAAGAACTGGGGGACAGGGCAGGAGAAGGACGTGCTTATGGGAATCTTGGCAATGCTTACTACAATCTGGGTGATTTTATACAAGCCGTTAAGTACCACAACCAACATTTTAGCATTTCGAAAGAACTGGGGGACAGGGCAGGAGAGGGACGTGCTTATGGCAATCTTGGCAATGCTTACAACAGTCTGGGACATTTTAAACAAGCCGTAACGTACCACGACCAACATCTTAGCATTGCCAAAGAACTGGGAGACAGGGCAGGAGAGGGACGTGCTTATGGCAATCTTGGCAATGCTTACCAAAGACTGGTTGATGTTAAACAAGCTATGAAGTACCACAACCAACATCCTAGCATTGCCAAAGAACTGGGGGACAGTGCAAGGGAGGGACATGCTAATGGCAATCTTGGCAATGCTTACCAAAGACTGGGTGATTTTAAACAAGCCGTAACATACCACGACCAACATCTTAGCATTGCCAAAGAACTGGGAGACAGGGCAGGAGAGGGACATGCTTATGGCAATCTTGGCAATGCTTACCAAAGACTGGGTGATTTTAAACAAGCTGTGAAGTACCACAACCAACGTCTTAGCATTGCCAAAGAACTGAGGGACAAGGCAGGAGAGGGACGTGCTTCCGACAGTCTGGGTGATTTTAAACAAGCCGTAATATACCATGACCAACATCTTAGCATTGCCAAAGAACTGGGAGACAGGGCAGGAGAGGGGCATGCTTATGGCAATCTTGGCAATGCTTACCAAAGACTGGGTGATTTTAAACAAGCTGTGAAGTACCACAACCAACGTCTTAGCATTGTCAAAGAACTGAAGGACAAGGCAGGAGAGGGACGTGCTTATGACAATCTTGGCAATGCTTACAACAGCCTGGGTGATTTTAAACAAGCCGTAACATACCATGACCAACATCTTAGCATTGCCAAAGAACTGGGAGACAGAGCAGGAGAGGGACATGCTTATGGCAATCTTGGCAATGCTTACCAAAGACTGGGTGATTTTAAACAGGCTGTGAAGTACCACAACCAACATCTTAGCATTGCCAAAGAACTGGGGGACAAGGCAGGAGAGGAACATGCTTATGGCAATCTTGGCAATGGTTACGACAGTCTGGGTGATTTTAAACAAGCTGTAAAGTACCGCAACCAACATCTTAGCATTGCCAAAGAACTGGGGGACAGGGCAGGAGAGGGACATGCTTATGGCAATCTTCGCAATGCTTACCAAAGGGTGGGTGATTTTAAACAAGCTGTGAAGTACCACAACCAACTTCTTAGCATTGCCAAAGAACTGGGGGACAGGGCAGGAGAAGGACGTGCTTATGGTAATCTTGGCAACGCCTACCAGGGTCTGGGTGATTTCAAACAGGCCATTAAGTACCACAACCAAGCTCTACATATTGCAAAGGAACTGGGGCAGAGAGATGGAGAAGGACATGCTCATGCTAATCTTGGCATCGACCACCAGCGTCTGGGTGATTTCAAACAGGCCATAGTTTACTACACTCAAGCTCTACGTATTGCAAAGGAACTGGGACAGAGAGATGGAGAAGGACGCGCTTATGCAAATCTTGGCGTCGCCTACGACAGTCTGGGTGATTTCAAACAGGCCATGGAGTACCACAAGCAAGCTTTGAGTATTGCAGAACAGCTGAGACAGAGAGATAGAGAAGGCCGTGCTTATGCAAATGTCGGCAACGTCTACGAGAAGCTGGATGATTTACAACATGCTATGGACTGCCAAAATCAGTCTGTTGGTATTGCAAAAGAATTAGCACAGATAGGTAGAAGTATTATGTTTATTCGAATAATTATCCCCGTTTTGGATTTCCTCTGATTTTCTCGGATATCCTGCATACTAATTTGGATTTCCACACTTAAACAATTGGGATTTCCTTCATACTAATAAGTGAACAGGTTTACTACTGAGCGTCACTCTAGTACAATGAAAACGATGGGCTTGCCTAGACTTGCCCGGTAATAGTTGACACGGATTGGTCAGTCAAGAATTTATTATGTGTTCAAAATAAGAAAATTTAACTACTAGACTTTCAGGTTATTCGAAACGTTAATCATGAAAATGGCTTGCTTGACCATAAAGGATATCAAAGCTGTTTTGAACACGTGCGACTGATACGCAAGTTGCCTATCAGTCTGTGATTGGGAAACATTGACGAAATTGATCCAAATTCCTGAAGTGATGGTACTAATGGCTTCTGCGGGTTAACTGTCTTGACTCTCCAAGAAATCAAGGTAAGTTTTATATTTCATTCCCTTGTTATGGCCTTTCACTCTACATAATATTGTTTTCTTTGATCTTTGATGTTTCATCTCATTTTGATAGCTTGGCGAAGGTCAAGAATCTATGGATGCGACAACTGATTGTAATTATCACATAGCAGATACGGCAAGTTCAATTTGTTTAAACATTTTTGGCTCAATTTTCAGTGATCCCATAGATCGAAGCTAATGAGGACACAATCAGTGCATTCGAAGAAACTAATGCTGTGGGGGATTTGAGTGTCAATTCGGTTAGTTTATTTCGGGTTTGTGTAACATACTTAACATGAGCTTACTTGGTAGATTGATAAGAGACTCTTCATGCACCGTTAAGCAAGTTTAATTATGCGTGTCACTTTGCCTTGAATTTGCATCGGTCATTGGTAACTCCATTAAGAAACAATGGGATATGAGAGATAAGGGAATCAGTCTATTGAAAATCTAGTTTCAGCTTTGTGAATAAGCGGAATAAACTTGATCGAATTATATTTTTGCTTTACATTTTACGGTCACGGAACTCCAAAGTATTGAAGAAATAAAACACGTAGCGTTTGAAAACGTTAGTCAGATTTATAATTTACTCTGTCTTACGACTGAATTGTATCGAACTCCTCATTGTTTTCTTAACGATTATCTGACACTTACGCTTTACGCTAAATATTCGATATTCATCTTTGCTTCTAAGGCGGTCACATTCATCCGAGAAGAATAACCAGTTGTGTACATCAAAAGAACCAACACTGGTCTCCTTCTCCTTCTGTCACGTTGACATTAAATACAAGCGCAGCCTAGTTAACACCATGGTGGATCGCACTTATCGATTATCTTCTAACTATCACTGATCTTTGATTCTGAGAAGTTCTAGGGCAAAGCTAAAGTTGATTCAGGACGATGCAAACGGATTTAAATCAAAATCTTGCGCATGCTCAAAAACGTGATTGTGTTCCAAGTTAAACGTCACTGTTCAACCAGTGTTTGTAAGCCGCTAAGCTCGAGCAACAACTTAAGCGACATACGTTTAAGCCCCCTATTGTTAACCAACAATGTGTCATCCATGAATTTAAATGTAACCTGTGTGATGCAGGGTATGTGGGTTATACACGTGGTCACTTAGACGACCGCGTAGAAGGGCCCGCTAGAAAGCCATCTTTCATTTACAAGCATTATAACCTCCAACACAATAGTGAATAACTGAACGCTTTATTGAGCAATTTCACATCATCACGAAATGTAACAGCAAACTTGATTGCCTCGTTAAAGAAATGTTATATATTCGCATGCGTAAACCAACATTGAACGTGCAAACGGATTCCATCTGTGCAAAGGTGTTTGTTTAGGCCGTTTATTGTAATTTATGCTTTTCTTGTACCTTTCCTTTCTTGCATGCTTTTTAACTAGTCTCTTGATAATGGGGTCATGATGACCCCGAAACGACGAGCAATAAATCTTTCCTGGTTTTTTATACCCCTTATTTATATTCAGTTTTATTGACGAAGAATGTTTCATTGTTCTTGTGATCAGTAATTAATTTTTCTTGAGTGAACGAAACATACGTTCTCGTTCCCGTTTTACAGGAGTTCTTTAGAATACTGTGGGTCCTTTCCTTGTCGTTCAGCATACTTTTTCTTTCTTTTTTCTTCTCTTTCTCGAATTGTGGCCTTTTTCCATTGAAAGTCTCTTTGCTGGGGTATGAACAATTCTTGGGGTCGTGGCTACCCTTCTTGGATTCTGCCCCCTTCCATCCAAGCTTTGGTTTGGCCTCGGGGTTCTTGATCCACCCATTAGAAAAAATCGCAGCAACGTCAGAGACATTTTAGGTAAAATCTCCCTGGATTCTTCTCTGACAAAGGCAGCGACATGATCAATGGGCTTTTACAGTAACACGTCATGCTGTGTACTGGTTTGCTCAGGTAGAAGTTATGGAGTTGACGTTTGATCGAGTTTAAGTAATACTCTACATTGTCCACACCACAGCTGACATAACAATTTCGCGCAGGACATTTTGAAGTACACCCAATGACGTACTGAGTGTTGCTTCTTTCTCTTGTAAAGTATCGTTTGGATGCATCGGGCACTCATAAGGTTTCTCAGTATGAATGCGTTGGTGAGTGATAAGTTGATTGCGACGAGCGAAGGTTTTACCGCTACTG
Organism: Platygyra sinensis; assembly: GCA_019787425.1. Lineage (NCBI taxonomy): Eukaryota > Metazoa > Cnidaria > Anthozoa > Scleractinia > Merulinidae > Platygyra > Platygyra sinensis. The sequence continues at coordinate 8,155 of JAHPZR010020863.1, read as the reverse complement.
TCGAAACGATGTTCTTTGCGAGGCTTTTCCATTGGTGGTTTCCCTTCACCTGTTTGAATATCCTACAATTAGTTATTACCTAATCTTGGTATAAACCTTAACTATTTAGCTGTTTATTTTAGTACGAGTCAAGGGAAAATTACTAACAAATGGTCCGTCTTGTAGATTCAGGCAGAATAAAAATTAAAACAATGTCATGGTAGCGGTTGTTTTGATTGAAATTTTCTTTCATGAATTATTTAATGACGTTTCTCTCACTCAAGAAAAATTAATTACTGATCACAAGAACAATGAAACATTCTTCGTCAATAAAACTGAATATAAATAAGGAGAGCTGAAACTTTGACCAGTAAATGCGCTTCTACTTCAAACGAACTCAAACACGCTAGAAACAAACGGTTTCTAAAGGATTCCAAGATGGCAATTGATTCACTTCGCCATACCACTGAAAATAAGTACAGAGAAGTACTTAACTTTATTGAACAAACGACATAACAATAGCAGTAATCTTGCAATGAAAATAATTCAATAAGCATGACAGAAAAACTTACATAGTCAAATAAATCATCTGCCGTTTCAAGAGGCAATGGTGAATTGTGATTACTCTGAAAAAAGAACGAAAATAAGTTTATTGTTAGCAAATTTGCAAATTAAATATTTAGTGTAAAGCGTAAGTGTCAGATGATCGTGAAGAAAACAATGAGGAGTTTAATACAATTCAGTCCTAAGGCAGATTAAACATTATAAATGTGTTTAATGTTTACCAGAGCCACGCGTTCCATTTTCCCAATACGTTGGAGTTCGCTGACCGTAAACTGTAAAGCAAAAATATAATTCGATCAAGTTTATTCCGCTTATTCACAAAGCTGAAACTAGATTTTCAATAGACTGATTCGCTCATCTCTCATACCCCATTGTTTTTTTTAATGGAGTCACCAATGACCGATACAAAATCAAACTTGCTTAACGTTGCATAAACAGTCTCTTATTAAACTACAAAATAAGCATATGCTAAGTATGTTAAACAAGTACAAAATAAACTTACCGAATCGACACTCAAATCCACCGCAGCATCAGTTTCTTCGAATGCACTGATTGTGTCCTCATTAGCTTCGATCTATGGGAAGAGGAGAAAGTTATAAAGATTGGTGCTCTGGGGATCAGTGAAAATTAAGTTAGAAGGTTTAAGTGCCTGTGAAGTTAAAAATAAATGCTGCTTATTTTAAAGGGTTTTCAAAGTCAAGAAGAATGGTGTTTTGCTTTTTGGAATACCTGTTTTCGTTTTAGAGATATTTACGTTTTTATGTTATGCAAATGAGGTAAGTATTGACGTAATAGGTGGTTCCACTAAAATAGTACAATACTCAATCAAGAATATCTCTAGTAATTTTAAAGAAATGTTCTTCAAACTTGGCACCAGAAATGTACATCATAAAAGAAAGAAAATGACACCCGTTGTGCTATTGCCATGACAACAGTTATGCCGCTGGTACTGTTTCAATTGAGACTAAAATTCCCAGCTTTTATCCTCAACTGATCATCCACTCTCTACAACCTAATGGCAAGAGTTAAGACCCTATATAAACCATGTGTATTCAGAGCAAGACCCTCTTTCCCACTTCAAAAGGTTGCAATTGGAGGTGTTTGGTTTTTCACAGAAAGAGACTGGAGCCAAGAATGTTGCCATGGCAGCAACATAGTAGATGTCGTTATCTTTCTTTTGTAATGCACGTTTCTGGTGCCAAGTTTGAAGAACATTGCTCCTATATTTCTAGAGATATTCATGATTCAGTATTTTACTGTTCAAGTGAAGCCATTTAAGACGTCATCACTTTCCTCATTTCCATAATACAAAAACGTGAATAACTCTAAAACGTAAAAAGATCTTCCAAAAATGAAGACGCCATTCTTCTTTATTTTGAAAAGTCTTTCAAATAAGCAGCAATTATTTTTTACTTCATAGGCACTTAAAATTGAACTTACCATATCTGCTATGCGATAATTACAATCAGTACTCGCATCCATAGATTCTTGACCCCCGCCAAGCTATTAAGATGGGATGAAACATCAAAGATCAGTGAAAAACAATATTATATGGAGTGAAAGGCGATAACGAGGGAATGAAACATAAAACTTACCTCTATTTCGTGGAGAGTCAACTCAGTCAACCTGGCATAAACCATTGGTACCATCGCTTTAGGAAATTAAATCGATTCCGTCGACGTTTCCCAATCACGGACTGATACGCACACGTTCAAAGCAGCTTCGATATCCTTCATGGTCAAGCAAGCCATTTTCACGATTAACTTTTCGAATAACCTGAAAGTCTCGGAGTTAAGTTTTCTCTGCAAACGAATTGCAAGAGTGACGCTACCAAGAGAAAGCACACTTTTAATTTTTGAACACGTTATAAATTCTAAATTGACCAATTCGTGTCAATCATTAAGGGGCAAGTCTAGGCAAGCATATTGTTTTCATTGTACTAGAGTGACGCTCATTAGTAAACCTATCAACTTATTAGTATGCAGGAAATCCAATAAGAACATAACTAAAGCAAAGCGCGCTCTGATTAGTTAATTCAGCATCTACTATTTGCCCATGGGTGTATGCTGCTGACGTACTCAATAACTAAAGCAAAGCGCGGGCTTTGTGATGTAGCTCAATAAAAAAAAAAGACTTCTGTTGTTCCATTGTCTCAATGTTATGTTACTTGGGAGGTTTGCTAAGCACTCAAGAAGCTAGAGTCGCACTCGGCTATCGCCTCGTGCGACTCTTACGCTTCTCTCGTGCTTAGCAACCTCCCGCGTGCATCCAAAACTCAATAGTGCACGCTATGGCGTTTACCATTTGTTAAATAGTATGCAGGAAATCTGAGGAAAGCAGAGGAAATCAAAACCGGGGTCTAATTCCCAACATATAATATCTACCATTGTCTATCTTTTTTGGTAGTCAAAAAGAAAACAGCAGCAACACACTAGAGTTAGCACTAACAAACCTTTTGAGAGTTGATCAATATTATAAGACTCTAGCGACTGCAAGTGTTCCTCTCATTCTTTTTCCAACTCTTTGTAGTCGCCTTTTCGCCTCTGACCCACCACTATTTGTCCGTTGTGTGTTTTGGTCTTCGGAGGCCTGAGAGTGGAAGATGGAGGATACATACATACATACATACATACATACATACATACATACATACATACATACATACATACATACATACATACATACATACATACATACATACATACATACATACATACATGCATGCATGCATGCATGCATACATACATACATATTTTATTGCAACTCCCTAAAAAGGGTTTTTCAGTTACAAGTTAAATAAAAAATACAAAGAACAATAATTGATATATAAATAAGAATAGATAAGAAAAGTCCAAAGCGGACAAAGGCCACTCGCTCCATTTTTCTTCCTCCGTGTTTTCAACAATGAAAGCTAATACGAACTTTTACTTCTGTTACAGTCGGGGAAGTTGTCCCGGTGTACATTTGCCGAAGTGAAGACTTGGAAGAAATGGGTCCAGACCATGCACTCCATAATCTTGTTTGCCAGAGCCCCGAGACCGTCTCTGAGGACATACCCAGTACTAATGAAGTCATAGGGACCCTACAGATATTTTGCACATTTGTGGAAGGAAAATCCTCAGGTTGTTTCCTATCTTCCTCATTAGTCCAGATGCAAGGGTTTCAAAAATTACGCCTCGACTAACCCAGAGTTCACAATACTGAGCTTGAAGCCCTTGCTTTTTGCTAGATTGCTCGCAGGTTTCCAATTGCGTTAATTTTTGTATATTAAATTTGAGTCAATTCAAGTCAAGTCATGTCAATTTTATCAAACTTGGACAAATAAGATTTGCAATTTAAATTATGCACGTACGAGTAACATACTCGAATCCTCAGAAAAACTGGGAACCATGTCTTAAAATAATTTGAGATGGATTACTTAAAGGGGCTCAGTCACGGCATCTTGAGTTATTTTGAACATCGAAAAAAATAACCGTTAAATTGAAGGAAACCTAAAAATAACACTTTGTAAAGATAGAAAAACATCAAAGAGACGATAATAAACCATAAAGGAACAAGGATGGTTAAGGATGGAGAAGATTGACGCGGATTGCAAACAACAAATTTGAAAAGTTTTGCTAAGCTTTTCAAACGTGACTGAGCCCCTTTAAGGTGAAAGGCCCAGAGATTACTTCATGGAAAATGCTATCATACGATTATTATTCACGAGTTGAGAAAACGGTATTTGAAAACGAACGACTGAGTTTTCTGATGTGAATAGGGAAGTGAAGTGAAGTGAATACTTAATTTACCTTCGGATTTTAGAGTAGATTTATCGTAGCTAATATCTCCAAGCATTTCCCACCCCAACCCTCAGTGTAACAACAAAGGCCAGACCATAACACCGGGAATTTCATGCCCTACTCTTTACGATAAGCGCGTGGGTTCTTCTACGTCCCCAGCTAACCCAGCTAACCATCGAAGATGTAGGAGACGGAGCCTGCGGTTTATAGTCCTTTTCTGAAAAGACCTGAACGTCTAACCATTTGCAGATGTAATAACAAAGGCAGCACGTTCTCCTCAATTATTTTAAGACCCTGAGTGTTGGTTCGGTCTGGGGCTTCAACCCTCGACCTCCCACTCGACAGTCCGGCGCTCTACCAACTGAGCTAACCAGGCGGCGGTTAATACTTTAATTCACTCGTTTATTCACTCGTTGATAAGTATCAACGAGTGAATAAAGGTCCAAAGCATTTTCCATGCTGTAATGTGTTTATTTGATAGGTAGTGAGATTTTTTTACGTAGTATTTGGTAGTCATTGCGCAAATGGGACGATGAAAAGCGCAAAAAAATAGTTCAGGTTTAAAATCCCTCAACGATAGCTAAGTTAATGAAAGCTTGTTAAATTTCAAGACTTACTGTGTTCATCATATGTCAATAAATTCGAATCTCTGTTATTCGAGAAAGGCATGTCAATAAGCTACGTGATGCCATGAAAATAAGTCCATATTTAGTTATACTCAGGGTCACTTTCCACTTTAAAAATCGTCGAGTTTGTTAACGCCAACAGAGCTGAACTTGAACCAGCCTTTTCTTGCGAGTGAGTCTACCTGTAAAGTGTTGTTTAACTACTTACTACTTGATCCTCTTCGCGCTCTATGTAGCCAGGTAGGAAGGAGAATCGTCTTGATTCATTTCCTCGGGTCTCTTCCTGGCAAATAGGTTGTAAACCGCAACAGGATCTCTTCCATTTCCGTCTGTCGGTCGCAAACATTTTTGATGGTACAGGTCTGACAGCGCTGTGATCTGATCCAGTTCTAGTTTTTGTCTGTCTTTTATCAAACTCCAAGTACTCCACTCCGCTCGCCGTTTTGCGGAGCTTTACATCTCCCCAGCACATATCACGATGTTCTTTGCACCCACGGAGTCCAAAGTGAAAAGTGTTGTTTGGCCAGAGTGTGTTGAAAAGTGCCTCGGGACTACACACCGAGCAAACTCTATTCGTACAAAATACCGCTTGTTAAAGCTACCAGTGGGTTGGGTTTATTTCCTTTTCGTGCTTCTTTAGCTGTTTTTGCTTGGATTGAAGAACTTTCATGGATTATGCTGGGAGAATAGCCTTCAAGTGTTAGTCGGTATTAGTTGGTATTAAACTTTGAAGCGAAGTTGTCTCGTACTCGGTGCCATCTTTTGTGCGGACGGAGATGATAAATTGCTTATTTGGGTAAATTATTCACTAAGCTCAACAGTCTTTGTCCTTCGTCAAAAATCTTTCAAGCAGTTTTACTTGTTTAGTTTTTTTAAGCGGTTTTTTCGTTTTCTTGATCTAAAATAAATTCTTCAAGTTAGCAAACAGAAGCAAACCTTCCCTCGGCCATTGCTCAAAGCGCGCGAGTTTTTGGACAAAGGCTCTCGGATGACGTTCTCTTCAGTACGCTCATTCATCCTTAGTGAAATTTCGTCGTTTGCGTTGCTGATTGGACGAACTATATTTTTTTCATCGTGAAATTTTGTCATTCATGGTCTTCGTTGGCTACGTTTAGAATCAGTACGAATTTTATTCACTATGATTTTCGTGGGTAAATCTCAGTACTTATCAAATAAAATTAAGTTAAAAGCTGCTGAATGGAAATAATTTGAAACCTTTACATCCAAATGTCCAGTATCAACACTTTTTCTCTTTCCTGTCTCGGCTTTTCACTGTAGTATTGGGTGAGCGAATCCGTCTTGGTCCACAGACGTACAAAAATGAACTTGGCCAATATTTAGCGATCTTGACCTAACAGGCTTGGTCAATAATCCATATTTACATGTATATTTTCTTCTAGAAAATGAACTTAGAAAGGACTACGAGATGACAACGCCAATGTTGAAAGAAAACCGGTCCAGCGTCGAAGGAACTGTGAATTATGAAGGTGGGTATTGGTTGCCGAGCAAGTTCGAGTTATTTCCCCCAAATAGTGCCATAAGTAATTAAATTGGGAAGTAATTTCAACCCTTGGGTGAACGAATCTAGTTTTATGATAGTAGCACATTAATTTTCGTATCTCATGATCCTTGATTTTGAATATATATTTCCTTACTATATCAGCAATTTACTGAACAACTTAAATAGAAGTAATAAAACTGCAGTTGTCCGACGTTTCTTTAATTTTCTTTTTTTTATAGAAGATCTGTCTCCGTGTATAATACTGGTAAAACACGACGGGCATTTGAGAACACGAGGGAAATGTAGAAAACACGAGCCGCAGGCGAGTACTTTCTACATTTCTCGAGTGTTCTCAAATGACCGGAGTGTCTTATCACAGAGTAACACACGTCTTAGGCGTCTTTATTTGCTTTATGATTTACAGGTTACGCGGCGAAAAACAATAAAACACGCCTTTTCTATGTTTTATACTCTGCTAAAACATGGGTTTTCAACCAATCAGAGCGCGTGCAAGGTCCTATCTATATTATAAAGTGACATAGATAAAATATCAGAATGGTGTAAGATAAATAAGAGTTGGCTTGAATAATTAACAGTTCGTAGAATAATTAACAGCTCGTGGATTAATCACTTAGTTAACTGTGAAAGGACAGGTGAAGACATTTTCATGTGATCTGTATTTAATAAGAAGACAAACTGACGCGCGGCCAGCGGAACCTACTTGTTGAATAACTGTCACATATATATTTCCTTCTAGAAAATGAACTTAGAAAGGAGTTCGAGATAACAAGGCCAACCTTTAAAGAAAACCTGAAGAGCGTGGAAGGAATCGTGAATTGTGATGGTGGGATATTTTTGGCCGAGGACGTTCAAGTTATTTGCCCAGATGGTGCCATAAGCGAATCGGACGACCACGTGACCATCAAAATAGTTCTGGAGAAACCTTCTACACACTGCGATATGATAGTCAAAAATGGACTTGAAAATGAAGTCATGTTCATTGCACCCGTCCTCAATTTGCAACCAAATGGTCAAGTCTTTAAGAAACCGGTTATATTGCAGACCAAGTTAGCAACTGAAACAGATGCTTTCAGGCCAAGCGACGTTCTGGTTTTGCATGGCACACAAGCTAGAGACGGAAAGATCGTTTGGGAAGATATCACCCATCAGGCCAAAATTGATCCACAAAAGAAAGAATTGAAAGTTGAAACTAACCGATTCTCTCGAATAGCAGCTCTGTTGAGATTAACTTCAATATTAGCCAAAAATGTAGTCACCAGGCTGAACCTTTGGGGATTCCACTACACGTTGTCAGTGCTTTTTAAAGACAACCATCCACATTCACCCCTTGGTGAACTTGCCCTAGTGTTCATGAGCCATGACGTCTACCACGAGACGTGTTACAGGGAACACCCTTCTTCTGTTTTGATGCAGCTCAAGGGCAACGGATATGAGGAAATGTGCTCCATAGATAATCCAGAGGGCAATCGCATCTACAACAATGAAAATTTGAAGGTTTCTCTTTTCCTCGGCCAGGACTATCAGCTAACTGATGGACAGCTAGAAAGCACCGTCGAAGTAGATTCTTCAACTTGGTGGAGCACCGGGTATGTCATAAAACTGTCCCTAACAGGTACCGATGGTGTCAGGATACTGTGCGGAAAGATTGGAATTGAAGGCCAATATGGGCATATCCTGGAGGA
>JAHPZR010020862.1:0-12121 GCA_019787425.1 Platygyra sinensis | reverse complement strand
AATGGCACTGGTTAAACATCATTGGTCACAAATATACTCAGAATCTTTCCTTTACAATCATGCTGTGATAAGTTGAAGACACTCAAGGGCCTCAAGTGGCTTTAGTTGGAGTAGTTGCACTGTAAAGTTCTATCAACGTGTTTCTTACTTCCCGTAAGGACATTATCTTGTTTGTCGAAATTATCTTAATTGCACAATTTATACCCAGCTGAAAGGTAGGGAAGAAACATTGAATTCACAGATAAATGTTTTAATTTTCCACATTACTCGAGTGCTTCCTATGAACCTTTGACAACCTCAAAACAAGTTAGTTATTGAAGAACAACAACCTGTAACAGGAAATGATAAAATCTGTCTCACCGTTACTTCTAATGGTAGATCAAGCTGACCACCGGAAGTCCTCAGCGCGGGCGGAACAAAGGACGAAGCTCGCAATGCGCTTCTGGTATTTGATTCCTCTGTCTGACCTCCGCTACCCAACAGTTATGATGAAAGAACGTCCCGGCATTAATATTCAGTCAAAGACTTTCGAACCAAAATTATGTAGATGTATAGATATAGTATATAGATGATACATACAGATATAACAATTCGATTCACACTTTATTCAAAATGTTTTGGTCAACTTTCGCGAATGCAACGGCGATAGAACGAAACTACAAGTAGTTCATCCAAATTGAATTCGCTTTTACAGTTTTTCTTCCATGTTCTTCCATAACTTCAAGGCTATTAATTTATTAATTGAATAATTAATTATGTAATTTAAGGATCTGTACAAAGCAGTACCGGTGCAAAAACAATAGGACATAAGTCCCCTGCAAGGTTTGTGCATCAACCCAACCCTCTCCTAAAATATTACTTAATAATACAAATAGATTAAATAGGCTGCTTAACAAGTGCACGCAGCGAGCGGTATTTACCAGGAGACATTAAGACAAATTACTTCAGAGGTGCGAAAGTTGTCGCCATCAAAAACGTTGAAAAGTCTCTTGACATAAAGCGACTTAAGTTTACGCTATATAAGAGAGCAATAACATCACTAGGTATATTGCTTCCACAATTTTGCTATCCTATTAAACTAAAAGTCCCGAAAAGTTGACGTACGATTATTGCTAATCTTAAGTTCAGCCATGAGCACGCTTGACGTGTCTGACACGTAACAAAGAAAAAAAAAAGAGAATTAAATGAACGAGTTAGATCAATGACCATGAAGACATTTAGAAAAGAAAACTAAGTCGAGATATTCAAGCCAGTAATAAGGGTCAATAACTTCAGTTTGATTAAGCGATCCTTATAAGATAAGATACAACTAATTTTTTAGTATAAAGCGTCTTCTCGAAAGGAACACACCTGCGTAAAATGTAGGGAAGAACCGGTATGTTCTGCAGCTTGACATGATCCTCAATGTTGCTGATACAGGTCAGTTCAGTGCCGGCATTACAGGCCATCAGAGCATGAACGGTTTCTGGAGTAAACAAATGGACAAACAAGACGGTATGAGTAACTTTATCTGTGTGCCCCCAATGTATTATTTACAGAACGAAAACGAATAGCTACCAAAACCAAGAACTTTGTGTTACATATCATTTACTAAACGACAAACACTTTTTTCAATATCTAATGAGCGGTCGAAGGACGGTTTTCATGAAAACTCATTTTTCCTAGGCAATTTCTAATCTCGTCCCAAGGTTTTTCAAATCAATTTGAGAGAGAAAATATTTTTCATTTTTTAAGTCACTCATTTTCAGAGGTGAATCTGGCTATAAAGTGCAATGTACATGCTAATTTTTTTACTCGTTAGTGGTGCTTAGTACTAGCTAAAAATGAAAAGAAGAAAAGCGAAAGGAAAAAATTAGCAAGTAAGCCTTAAATATTAGAAAGAGCTGTTTTTTTAGGATAAACTCACCTCCGCTTTGCCAGTTAGAAGGAGAATAACCACTGCAACAACAGAAAAAAAATTAATTGCTTGCAAAGTTTATCACTGATGCCAAGGAAACTACTAGAGAATGTTACGACATCGCAAAACTAATGACGTAAAGTAAAATGCATTGTTTTGTGTGTTTTCATTGAATTTGTTAAGTTAAAACTACTCTAATGGAGTTGATCATCTCTCAATCAAATGGCGTAGTTTCATCAATTTATAAAAACAAACAAACAAGTAAAAACCAAACAAACAAACAACGGCAACAACAACAACAACAACAACAGTGATCATCAAAAAGATAGAAGTTTAATACCTGATAGGATGTATTTCCAGTTCCCCGGTAGAGGACGGACCGTAATAAGTACTGCTTGCTATGAATGTAGAATCTGGATTGAACGACAGTGTCTTCGAGATGATCCAGATGTCATCTGGAATGTGACAATAAGTTTAAGTTGAGCAAGGAACTTACGCGTAATAACTTAATCATTTGAATAAATTGACTGATTACAGGGCTGTAGCCAAAACAATAAGTTAGATTCTCGTCCTTGGTATTCAGAAGTCTTTTGCTTTCCCCTTCCAAGGGGGGAACAAACCCAACAAATAAGAAAGAAATGGCTGAGGCAATTGCCTCGGTTTGTCTCAAACTTGCTACGGCCCTAGACTAACCGACCAACCGTACGACGGACTAAGCAACTGTCTGACTGTCTAAAAGACTAGTCGACCAACTGACTGAATGACTGACTGACCCCAAAGCAAGCGAACGAATAAATGAACAATGATTAGTAATAATGATTTAAAAAGACCACTTTAGGCCTGTAACTAACCTCCCACAGTATGCCTAATCAGGGAACAAATTTTTAGTTGGGAAGGCGCGGCGCAAAGGCACTACCGTAAAGGGTGATGTAGAGTGCGTTACAACTTCTAATGTGAACTCACCCTTTGAATAAGTAGAAGAATGATCTTTTCGAGAGAGTTGCAAGTACAGTCCTTTCTTGGTAGTTTCGGTATCAAAACCTCTTTGCTTTCCCCATTTCTACAAACGGAGAAATGAGTTTTAAAATATTTTTAAAAAAACTCATCTGCATGGGTGTCATCGAAGCTACATCATAACAATTAAGTAATTACTAAAAGAAAAGACACACACAAAAAAACAAGAAACAAGAAAAAACAAAACAAAAAGCAAAACAAAGGAAAAAACAGAAACCATTACAGAACAAAATCTTACAATATTCAGTTAATTCAGTAAAGTTAATAAGAGGCAATAAAAAACAAACTACACTAAGTTAAAATTGTGCAAAAATATAATTGTTTAAATGACGTAAATGTTATAAAGATATTTTTATTTGTATTTTTGTATCAACTGTAGCTTTATTTTCCGTTGACTTGTTTCAGTTACCTTTGCCGCGCCAAACTTTCCTTTTCCAGCGTCTGAGATCTTCCTCACTAAGTGGCACTCACAGTAAAATGCAACATTCTAATGACACAAGATAGAGAGTATTTTCAGCGGACAACGCAGAAAATAAAACTCTAATAAGCTATTTGTATCACTTTATGTGTTACCTAGTCTGCGTTGCAGACAGACTAAACCCCGCTATAGTCTGTCGTCGAATCAGCGACCAAAAGCTTGTTCGACCTCCCGTGTGTTACCAGGATTTTCTATAATAGGTTCTAATTGGCTCTTGCACATGGCTGTTCTTTCGTGCACCGTAATTGGACGAGTGGATCTCCTGGAACCATGGTTACGCTCTTGATGAATACCAGATACCCAACATAAAAACGGCGGCGGTCACGGAATTAGCGTTTGAAGCGGTGAAAAGCAGTTCGAACACTCTGACAATCTTTCCGAGCAACGGGAATCTGTGAAGGTTTTTTTAGGGCAACGATGTCTTTGTTAATCTCCCTACCGGTTCCGGAAAATCTTTCATCTTTTGATGCCTGCTGATTGTCGCGGATATTGTTCATTCTAAACCAAGACATGCATACATGACAAGTGCCTAAAATGTAAATCCTGTGGGGCTGTGAATGCTAACCAAACGTTCAAAGCGGCAAACAAAATAAACATACCATTGCATTAGCAACTCCGAACAACATTTCAGTAAAACTTTCGCACTTAAATATGCCTCTCCAGATAATTCCGTGACCGCCGCCGTGTTTATGTTGAGTATCTGGTATTCATCGAGAGCGTAACCATGGTTTCACGAGATCCACTTGTCGAATTACGGTGCACGAAAGAACAGCCATATGTAACAGCCAATTAGAACCTATTATAGAAAAACCCTGGTAACACGCGGGGGTCGGAACAAGCTTTTGGTCGCTGATTCGCAGACGGACTATAGCGGGGTTTAGTTTGTCTGCAACGCTGGCTATGTGTTGCCAGGCAGTAGTTGACACTTAAAGACTGGTCTCTTGGAGATTAGAGGGAAACAAAATTCACTGTTTCCCCGGGGATCAGTCATATTGTGATTTGTTACATAGCAAACAAAACAAAAGTAAATTTTGAAAAACGCACTGAGATTCCAGCCACAAAAATAGGCTACCTTTAACTGCACGCTCTGATCACGTGCAGCAGCAGTCAACATTTCGCGGATAAGTGGAGTGTTTCTCGTTTGACGTCATAGCTTTCGCAATGTTGCCTGCTCATAGCATTTAGGGGTAAACAGTTTAATTGTTAGATGTCACGTGACCATGAACTACCCAATAAATGGGCGCGCTGTAGCGGGAAAAACGCTAGCTATATAACAATCGCTGCTAGTTCAGGAAATGTTCCGTGAGTTTTATGCGTTTGCTTAGATTTTGCGGTTGCCTGTTGGACTATAACGTTTCAAACTGCCAATCAAAAGACCGGCAGTTATTCAAGCTTCAAAACCCAAAATAAATTATGATGTAATATATCAAACACGAGAGACAGTGTTTCATTGGGATGCACAAACACCGAGAAGAGAGTTGAAAATACGACGCGCAGCGGAGTATTTTTGACGAAATTCGAGGTGTTTGGATACCCAATGAAAAACTGTCTCGAGTGTTTGATATATCTTCTCAATTGAAACAAAAACTAAGGAGTAAGCGGAGAAGTAAAATGCTCAAAATCTATGCTAATTAAGACCGGGTATTTGATGAATTATTAATGAGCTTCAGAATGGTTTATCACAACTTCTGCTAGTTTAAGGAGTTAGTAGTCTATGGTCGTCTTGATAATCTCTAGAAACTGACTTATTCATAATAGTAACTGTTTTCACAGACTAACAATGGAGTCTTAAGAGCGACTTGCTGTAACGATCACCTATACCTATGCAAGATAGAAAAAAATCGATTTTCTGAAAATTTGTCAGGAAGAAGGCTTTTAATAACTTGTTTCAAAACTGTAACTTTGAGGTTGTTTGCATTTTTATTTTCTTCTCCAGACCGCCTCTTGTATTTTGCCCCTAAAAGAGCCAAACTCGGCACTGAAATTGCACTTTTTGCGAAGGCTGGCAAGCCAAAATATTGTGCGTGGCTGGAAAAGCTAACCCATATTATTAAAATATAATGTTTTAGTACTTATTTCGCGTTGTCAGATCCATATGTCATTCGAACCTGAATTTTAAACAAATTTTCAAAATTATACGCGACGGCGATATCACGTCACGTCCAAATTTAGATCAAATGCGTGGACCAAAAACGTCAATCTGGTACATGAATTTACCGCCCAAAACAATTTTTTTGGATAAAAGTATCACTTCATCTTACTTTTTATCGCAAATCTAGCTTGGGTAAATAAAACGCAAAAATTTGAAAGCATCTTGAAACCAGGCACTTGAGGTAATCGCTTGACATTTTGACCTTTCACGTCGCGATTATTATCTCGAGCGTTGACCCTGAAATGCATGTGGGTTTCAATCCGGAAAAATAATTGTTTTAAGCCTCCAGATATCAGTTATAGTAATTTAAGGACAGTTTCTAGCCGAAAACGAGCGTGTTTAGCAAAGGCTAATTTTGAATAATTAATTAAGCTTAAACAAGTGGCGGTTCGCGAGCACAGACAATGCACGCGATGAAATTGTTGGTTAATAAATCGTTATCGGGAAAAATCTTGATGAAAACTAGAGGAATAAATAGTTTACTAAATACTTGGAGCTATTTCTTACCTTAATCTCGCCTACCGTGATAAGAAATGGTAACATTGCTGCGGCTTCATAGCTTGTTCGAAACACTCTTGACGGTTGCCAGGCTTCAAACAAAATCACGGACACAGGACTCCCAAGGTCGCGTGATAGCAGCGGACTTGTTCATTTATCTTAATTGTTACTGTTTGTTTGGTTGTCTGTTTCTTTTTTGTCATTGATTGTTTTTATTTTTGTAATATATAAGTTTTAGTACATTTATGTCATTTTGTTTCGCATACCCAATTAACATTATCTTCTGTGCTTACCGCATGTCAACGAGTATGCGTCAGGATAACAGGTGCGCACCCTAATGCGCACTTCTGGAGAATCCTGCATGGTTGTAGGAAGCTGTGCAAAGAGTACTTAAGGCCACCTTCGAAATTCTCTGTATTTGGAGACTTGGAGACTTCCTTAGACTGTGAATCGAAAAATCACCCAAGAATTAATCCAACAAAGAGACAGATTTGTTGACGAGCCAAGTGAAGTGTTTTTCTTGGCTGAGTCAACAGAACGGGAACTTGATAGAATCTTATTAACATAACGTTCTTGGAAAATCAAATTGGGGTCTTTGAGAAACGTCTCGCTGGGCTTATGGCTATGGAAGGAAATTTATACCAGGGTAATAGTTTTCTTAAATTTGATGTTAAGTATGTTTGAGTGAGCTTTCTCGAAGTAAGCTACTACAAGATCCTCTCCCATGGTCTTATATCTTATATCATTGTCTTTCTCCCCATCATAATCCAGAATTGTGTAATTTGCACCGGTGTTACACTTTTTGCACCGGTGTTACACTTTTTGCACCGGAGTTACACTTGAACTGCACTGCTCTCAGCCAATCAGAATCGAGTAATATTTTCATGTGTATTATTAATGCTCAAATCAAGCTGCTGATAGCCAATCACATTCGAGAATTTTGTTATAGTTTTGATTAAGGGTTTTATTGGACTTTTAGTAGGAACGCGCGTGAGGGGTCTACACGCCCAGGAGGTCTGGCGCTCATATGTGGCTCGTGATAAGTTTTAGACATTGCTTTAGCTTCCACCTCTCCAGCAAAAAACCTCAATACCCCCTTGTACAATCTGGCATGCAGCATGTTGTAACAGAGTAAATAGCCTCCCCTTAGTTTTTAATTATCAGTTAAGTTATTATCATTATCATTATCATTATCATTATCATTATCATTATCATTATCATTATCATTATCATTATCATTATCATTATCATTATCATTATCATTACCATTATCATTATCGTTATCATTATCATTATTATTATCATTATCATTATCGCTAGTCGCAGCGAAAAAAGGAGAGGACTATGCCAACACCGTCTCTTGGATACGATCTAAAGTCTCCTTTGCCATCCTTAAGGCAGCTCTACTCTGCTATAGAGGGTCGAGAACACCTAAAAGGACAATTAGAAGTAATGGTCAAGAAGCGGACTTTGAATTAGATAGGTCTCTTGCCAAAATCTAGGTCCAATAATTTTTATAAATATTTTCTTACATAATATGATTTCATGGTTTATTGAACCGTTTTTCTTTTCTTCTTTTATCTTTTAGTAGAATATAATCTATTGTAAAATTTTAATAATTGATTGTAACAGTTATGTAAATATATACTAAAAATATTTTTATACTATAGTTCTTTTCTTCTTTTTTATCATATAAATTATTATCACTGAGTATAAGTAAGTATAATAATAATAATAATAATAATAATAATAATAATAATAATAATAATAATAATAATAATAACTCAAATGTTCTTTTAGCCTTTCTTTTTAATCTTGTAATTTATTGTGATGTTTTAATAAAGTTTGATTATTAAAAGATTAAAATTATTATTATTATTATTATTATTATTATTATTTATTTTACTTTTTCAAATTATTTTATAAACTTACGCGACGCCACAGGAACAAACACACCAGTGGAGTGGCAGATCTGTCCGGACTGCGAGAGTGTAATACCGCGAGAAGTTTAATTATGTACACGCCTTCAATTACCTACCCTCTCTTCAAGGTCCCCCTTTCCCTGCGAGTGCATCCTTCCCTTTCCTCTAGTTTTGGGGATCTAACATTTCTGATTATGGCAGATAAACCTGTCTTCGGCTTTATACTCTGGCTTGCATTATGACATTCCAGACAGCTTCATGATTTTTGCGTGACAGTCATACATAATGCGTGACAACAGTGCATGATGCGTGACAGTTGGCAGGTGCATCACAGCCAGCATGCACAGCTACCCTTGCGAGGTGTAGCCCAGCGTGGTTCTCGCATTGAAGGTTTAAGGTGCAGATTTTAACACTAATTACAAAAATCAAAATCACTTTGCGTTAAGCTTACATTACAAGTGACACGACAATAAAAGTGATATGTACTCTCTTACCTGCCGAGCAAGCAAGAGCTTCGATTCACAGTCTAAGGCAGAGTCTTCAAATACAGAAAATTTCGAAGGTGGCTAAGTACTCTTTGCAAAGTTTCCCACAACCACACACTTGACATTTGCCGGATCATCTGCACTTCAGTGATCCACACGATCCCCCGACAATTAAGTATGCAAAACCACATGAAGCCATTAAATTACAATTTCTAACTTTAATATAGATGCAGTTACGTATGTTATTTACACGTAAAAACAAATCCGACGTTAATTTGAAAGGCCAAAGGATACAACGCTTTTCACGAGAAAATATTAATCGCGCTAAAACAAGACAGTTCAGAGTTTATTCAAAACATGTGCGCGCGTACATTCTGCGAAATATGATACCAAGAAGTGCACACCTGTTATTCTGACGCATACTCGTTGACATGCGTTAAGCACAGCAGATAATATTAATTGGGTATGCGAAACAAAATGACATAAATGTACTAAAACTTTTATATTAAAAAGAAATAATAAAAACAATCATTAACAAAAAACAAACAGACAATAGTAACAATTAAGATAAATAAACAAGGCCGTCGCTCCCGGGGGATTCTCCCTTATATGGGCTATATATATATAGGTAAGTGCCACCCCAAAGGGTATGGTTTTTCAACTGTTTTGGCCATAAATAGGGTATGGTTTTTGTACTCTAGCCCTGATATGGTATGATTTTAAGCCGAGAAGCCACTTTTTCATCACTATCGAAAAGAAAATCAACAAAAGCCCTACACAAATTTTGTTTATGGTAATTTAACATTGGTTTGAACTTGGGATCCAATTGTAACGCAGGTCTGAAACAGGATTTTGATGTAAGGTTCAGGTCATAAATAGGATTTTGAATTTTTGGTCAGGTCATAAATAGGGTAGGGAATATCGCAGATTTTGGTCATAAATAGGGTAAGGGTTTTGGGAAGCGGGCCTCACATCCCCACCTAATTTTTCTGGGAGTGCCCAGCCCCCCTCCATCCCCGCCCCCCAACTCCGGGACGTCTTTCTTACGCGACCATGGGAGTCCTGTGTACGTGATTTTGTTTGTAGCCTGGCAACCGTCAAGAGTGTTCCGAACAAGCTATGAAGCCGCAGCAATGTTATCATTTCTTATCACGGTAGGCGAGATTAAGGTAAGAAATAGCTCCAAGTATTTAGTAAACTATTTATTCTTCTAGTTTTCATCAAGATTTTTCCCGATAACGATTTATAAACAGACATTTTTGTCGCGTGCATTGTCTGTGCTCGCGAACCGCCACTTGCTTAATTAATTATTCAATTAATTAATTATTTAAGGAGACCTTGTTTATTCAAGAGTTACAGCCGGCTTTGAATGCCCATGTCAGCAGTGAAAAGCTTTTACTCTATTAGAAAGCCTTTTCATTGTCCCTTTACAGACAGTTTCCGTTTGAAACGTCTTAAATTTCTATTAATTGCAGTTGTTTTCTGTCTAGGTTCCAGACCCCCATTTATACAGTATAAATAGCTTTTCAAAAAATTTGTAACCGTTATTCTTTTGAAAATGTATGTTGACTAGCATACGAAACGTCAAGATTATAAAATGAAAGTTTTCAATATGTTTATCACCGCTGTTTGTTTTATCTTTTTAATCAAGTTACGATGGTCGAAGACCAAGAGTTTATATAATTATTCAAAATTGGCCTTTCGTAAACACGCTCGTTTTCGGATAGAAACTGTCTTTAAATTACTATAACTGATATCTGGAGGCTTAAAACAATTATTTTACCGGATTGAAACCCACATGCAAACATTTCAGGGTCAAAGCTCGAGATAATAATCGCGACGTGAAAGGTCAAAATGTCAAGCGATTACCTCAAGTGCCTGGTTTCAAGATGCTGTCAAATTTTTGCGTTTTATTTACCCAAGCTAGATTTGCGATAAAAAGTAAGATGAAGTGATACTTTTATCCAGAAAAATTGTTTTGGGCGGTAAATTCATGTACCAGATTGAACTTGATTGACTTTTTGGTCCACGAATTTGATCTAAATTTGGACGTGACGCGATATCGCCGTCGCGTATAATTTTGAAAATTTGTTTAAAATTCAGGTTCAAATTACATGTGGATCTGACAACGCGAAATAAGTACTAAAACATTATATTTTAATAATATGGGTTAGCTTTTCCAGCCACGCACAATATTTTGGCTTGCCAGCCTTCGCAAAAAGTGCAATTTCAGGGTCGAGTTTGGCTCTTTTAGAGGCAAAATACAAAAGGCGGTCTGGAGAAGAAAATAAAATGCAAACAACCTCAAAGTTACAGTTTTGAAACAAGTTATTAAAAGCCTTCTTCCTGACAAATTTTCAGAAAATCGATTTTTTCTATCTTGCATAGGTATAGGTGATCGTTACAGCAAGTCGCTCTTAATACACAACAGCAGAGAGGTAGCAAATGAAAATGTTTGAAATATTACAATTGCTTCTCTACTTACGTGACTTCTGAAAAAGGACATCAAGCCCTCAGAAGAGGACAATGTTAGTTTATTTGAAGACTTGTGCTCCACTTCTTTTGATCCAGTCTTGTTTGCTTGATATTCATCTGCCCACTTGAAGAACTAAACACGTATCCGAGTTAAGCCTTTCAGCCATATTATCAATAAACAAATTCTCCTTAGTAATCCATGTACAGCATAAGGTGAGAATATCAAAATCAACAACGAAATTTTATCCTGTCTATTAAATCGCATGCATAATTGGAGGCTAGGGGTAAAAATATTTAGCACAGTTGAGCAGTCGCGGAATGAAATCAATTCACACTTTACTGCCAAAAAGAGATTTGAAGATCCGAATATGGCGCAAAAATACAGAATCGTAATAATAAACGAAAACCAAACAAACAAAAAAGAGAAAAAGACAAAAACGAAACTTTTATCAATAATACTAACACTAACAATATGATAAACAATAATAACACTGATGATAATAATGATTACGATACTGACAATGGTACTGACAATGGTAATGGAATGATAATGATAATGATAATGGTAATCGTAATTATAACGATAATAATGATAGTAATAATATTAATCATCATAATCATAGCAATAATAATAATACCTTGCATTGTGCTTGTCCCATTCCAGGGCAGGTGTAGAACAATCTTCCCTGTAAAACAAGTGAAAAAGGAAAAGAACAGTTCAGCACTTAAGTGCAAGTGAACCCGAATTGGCCATTGTCCCGACGAAAACAAACGAAGGTCATAGACATGAGGACAACTCACTTGGTAGCTGGTTACATTTTAAAGTGTACATTGTCAAAACTGATATGAAAATAATTGTCCATTGTCAATGGACCAAAAGTTGCTTGATTTTAAGGATTTTGACACGATTTTGAAATGGAGAAACACAAAAATGTTATTTTACCCAGCCCCAATAAGCCAATGATACTAACCTTGTTCGCACCATCCTTCTTAACAGCTCTCAAGCGTGCTTGCCCTGTATTACAAAAAAGGGGAGTATACAGTAATATTGGTTTAATTATCTTAACATTCACCACTGCGATATTCTTAGTAGATTTAACTCAACTGATATTTGAAAAATGTAAATAAGCTTCATTCTTGACTTTCTGGTGATATTTTTAGAATAAACCTTTAATAAAGCTGCGTAGTGCTATATTGCAC
>JAHPZR010020861.1:0-12391 GCA_019787425.1 Platygyra sinensis | reverse complement strand
GGATAAACTCACCTCCGCTTTGCCAGTTAGAAGGAGAATAACCACTGCAACAACAGAAAAAAAATTAATTGCTTGCAAAGTTTATCACTGATGCAAGGAAACTACTAGAGAATGTTACGACATCGCAAAACTAATGACGTAAAGTAAATGCATTGTTTTGTGTGTTTTCATTGAATTTGTTTAAGTTAAAACTACTCTAATGGAGTTGATCATCTCTCAATCAAATGGCGTAGTTTCATCAGTTTATAAAAACAAACAAACAAGTAAAAACCAAACAAACAAACAACGGCAACACAACAACAACAACAACAACAGTGATCATCAAAAAGATAGAAGTTTAATACCTGATAGGATGTATTTCCAGTTCCCCGGTAGAGGACGGACCGTAATAAGTACTGCTTGCTATGAATGTAGAATCTGGATTGAACGACAGTGTCTTCGAGATGATCCAGATGTCATCTGGAATGTGACAATAAGTTTAAGTTGAGCAAGGAACTTACGCGTAATAACTTAATCATTTGAATAAATTGACTGATTACAGGGCTGTAGCCAAAACAATAAGTTAGATTCTCGTCCTTGGTATTCAGAAGTCTTTTGCTTTCCCCTTCCAAGGGGGGAACAAACCCAACAAATAAGAAAGAAATGGCTGAGGCAATTGCCTCGGTTTGTCTCAAACTTGCTACGGCCCTAGACTAACCGACCAACCGTACGACGGACTAAGCAACTGTCTGACTGTCTAAAAGACTAGTCGACCAACTGACTGAATGACTGACTGACCCCAAAGCAAGCGAACGAATAAATGAACAATGATTAGTAATAATGATTTAAAAAGACCACTTTAGGCCTGTAACTAACCTCCCACAGTATGCCTAATCAGGGAACAAATTTTTAGTTGGGAAGGCGCGGCGCAAAGGCACTACCGTAAAGGGTGATGTAGAGTGCGTTACAACTTCTAATGTGAACTCACCCTTTGAATAAGTAGAAGAATGATCTTTTCGAGAGAGTTGCAAGTACAGTCCTTTCTTGGTAGTTTCGGTATCAAAACCTCTTTGCTTTCCCCATTTCTACAAACGGAGAAATGAGTTTTAAAATATTTTTAAAAAAACTCATCTGCATGGGTGTCATCGAAGCTACATCATAACAATTAAGTAATTACTAAAAGAAAAGACACACACAAAAAAACAAGAAACAAGAAAAAACAAAACAAAAAGCAAAACAAAGGAAAAAACAGAAACCATTACAGAACAAAATCTTACAATATTCAGTTAATTCAGTAAAGTTAATAAGAGGCAATAAAAAAACAAACTACACTAAGTTAAAATTGTGCAAAAATATAATTGTTTAAATGACGTAAATGTTATAAAGATATTTTTATTTGTATTTTTGTATCAACTGTAGCTTTATTTTCCGTTGACTTGTTTCAGTTACCTTTGCCGCGCCAAACTTTCCTTTTCCAGCGTCTGAGATCTTCCTCACTAAGTGGCACTCACAGTAAAATGCAACATTCTAATGACACAAGATAGAGAGTATTTTCAGCGGACAACGCAGAAAATAAAACTCTAATAAGCTATTTGTATCACTTTATGTGTTACCTAGTCTGCGTTGCAGACAGACTAAACCCCGCTATAGTCTGTCGTCGAATCAGCGACCAAAAGCTTGTTCGACCTCCCGTGTGTTACCAGGATTTTCTATAATAGGTTCTAATTGGCTCTTGCACATGGCTGTTCTTTCGTGCACCGTAATTGGACGAGTGGATCTCCTGGAACCATGGTTACGCTCTTGATGAATACCAGATACCCAACATAAAAACGGCGGCGGTCACGGAATTAGCGTTTGAAGCGGTGAAAAGCAGTTCGAACACTCTGACAATCTTTCCGAGCAACGGGAATCTGTGAAGGTTTTTTTAGGGCAACGATGTCTTTGTTAATCTCCCTACCGGTTCCGGAAAATCTTTCATCTTTTGATGCCTGCTGATTGTCGCGGATATTGTTCATTCTAAACCAAGACATGCATACATGACAAGTGCCTAAAATGTAAATCCTGTGGGGCTGTGAATGCTAACCAAACGTTCAAAGCGGCAAACGAAAATAAACATACCATTGCATTAGCAACTCCGAACAACATTTCAGTAAAACTTTCGCACTTAAATATGCCTCTCCAGATAATTCCGTGACCGCCGCCGTGTTTATGTTGAGTATCTGGTATTCATCGAGAGCGTAACCATGGTTTCACGAGATCCACTTGTCGAATTACGGTGCACGAAAGAACAGCCATATGTAACAGCCAATTAGAACCTATTATAGAAAAACCCTGGTAACACGCGGGGGTCGGAACAAGCTTTTGGTCGCTGATTCGCAGACGGACTATAGCGGGGTTTAGTTTGTCTGCAACGCTGGCTATGTGTTGCCAGGCAGTAGTTGACACTTAAAGACTGGTCTCTTGGAGATTAGAGGGAAACAAAATTCACTGTTTCCCCGGGGATCAGTCATATTGTGATTTGTTACATAGCAAACAAAACAAAAGTAAATTTTGAAAAACGCACTGAGATTCCAGCCACAAAAATAGGCTACCTTTAACTGCACGCTCTGATCACGTGCAGCAGCAGTCAACATTTCGCGGATAAGTGGAGTGTTTCTCGTTTGACGTCATAGCTTTCGCAATGTTGCCTGCTCATAGCATTTAGGGGTAAACAGTTTAATTGTTAGATGTCACGTGACCATGAACTACCCAATAAATGGGCGCGCTGTAGCGGGAAAAACGCTAGCTATATAACAATCGCTGCTAGTTCAGGAAATGTTCCGTGAGTTTTATGCGTTTGCTTAGATTTTGCGGTTGCCTGTTGGACTATAACGTTTCAAACTGCCAATCAAAAGACCGGCAGTTATTCAAGCTTCAAAACCCAAAATAAATTATGATGTAATATATCAAACACGAGAGACAGTGTTTCATTGGGATGCACAAACACCGAGAAGAGAGTTGAAAATACGACGCGCAGCGGAGTATTTTTGACGAAATTCGAGGTGTTTGGATAGCCAATGAAAAACTGTCTCGAGTGTTTGATATATCTTCTCAATCGAAACAAAAACTAAGGAGTAAGCGGAGAAGTAAAATGCTCAAAATCTATGCTAATTAAGACCGGGTATTTGATGAATTATTAATGAGCTTCAGAATGGTTTATCACAACTTCTGCTAGTTTAAGGAGTTAGTAGTCTATGGTCGTCTTGATAATCTCTAGAAACTGACTTATTCATAATAGTAACTGTTTTCACAGACTAACAATGGAGTCTTAAGAGCGACTTGCTGTAACGATCACCTATACCTATGCAAGATAGAAAAAATCGATTTTCTGAAAATTTGTCAGGAAGAAGGCTTTTACTAACTTGTTTCAAAACTGTAACTTTGAGGTTGTTTGCATTTTTATTTTCTTCTCCAGACCGCCTCTTGTATTTTGCCCCTAAAAGAGCCAAACTCGGCCCTGAAATTGCACTTTTTGCGAAGGCTGGCAAGCCAAAATATTGTGCGTGGCTGGAAAAGCTAACCCATATTATTAAAATATAATGTTTTAGTACTTATTTCGCGTTGTCAGATCCATATGTCATTCGAACCTGAATTTTAAACAAATTTTCAAAATTATACGCGACGGCGATGTCACGTCACGTCCAAATTTAGATCAAATTCGTGGACCAAAAAGTCAATCTGGTACATGAATTTACCGCCCAAAACAATTTTTCTGGATAAAAGTATCACTTCATCTTACTTTTTATCGCAAATCTAGCTTGGGTAAATAAAACGCAAAAATTTGACAGCATCTTGAAACCAGGCACTTGAGGTAATCGCTTGACATTTTGACCTTTCACGTCGCGATTATTATCTCGAGCGTTGACCCTGAAATGCATGTGGGTTTCAATCCGGTAAAATAATTGTTTTAAGCCTCCAGATATCAGTTATAGTAATTTAAGGACAGTTTCTAGCCGAAAACGAGCATGTTTAGCAAAGGCTAATTTTGAATAATTAATTAAGCTTAAACAAGTGGCGGTTCGCGAGCACAGACAATGCACGCGACGAAATTGTTGGTTAATAAATCGTTATCGGGAAAAATCTTGATGAAAACTAGAAGAATAAATAGTTTACTAAATACTTGGAGCTATTTCTTACCTTAATCTCGCCTACCGTGATAAGAAATGGTAACATTGCTGCGGCTTCATAGCTTGTTCGAAACACTCTTGACGGTTGCCAGGCTACAAACAAAATCACGGACACAGGACTCCCAAGGTCGCGTGATAGCAGCGGACTTGTTCATTTATCTTAATTGTTACTGTTTGTTTGGTTGTCTGTTTCTTTTTTGTCATTGATTGTTTTTATTTTTGTAATATATAAGTTTTAGTACATTTATGTCATTTTGTTTCGCATACCCAATTAACATTATCTTCTGTGCTTACCGCATGTCAACGAGTATGCGTCAGGATAACAGGTGCGCACCCTGGTACGCACTTCTGGAGTATCCTGCATGGTTGTAGGAAGCTGTGCAAAGAGTACTTAAGGCCACCTTCGAAATTCTCTGTATTTGGAGACTTGGAGACTGCCTTAGACTGTGAATCGAAAAATCTCCCATGAGCCACATCTATGAGCGCCAAGCCTCCTGGGCGCGTCACTGTAGACCCCTCAGGTGCGTTCCTCAGAAAACTAAGTTACTCTCCAGGAAACTTCTTGTGATGAATTAATTCAACAAAGAGACAGATTTGTTGACGAGCCAAGTGAAGTGTTTTTGTTGGCTGAGTCAACAGAACGGGAACTTGATAGAATCTTATTAACATAACGTTCTTGGAAAATCAAATTGGGGTCTTTGAGAAACGTCTCGCTGGGCTTATGGCTATGGAAGGAAATTTATACCAGGGTAATAGTTTTCTTAAATTTGATGTTAAGTATGTTTGAGTGAGCTTTCTCGAAGTAAGCTACTACAAGATCCCCTCCCATGGTCTTATATCTTATATCATTGTCTTTCTCCCAATCATAATCCAGAATTGTGTAATTTGCACCGGTGTTACACTTTTTGCACCGGTGTTACACTTTTTGCACCGGAGTTACACTTGAACTGCACTGCTCTCAGCCAATCAGAATCGAGTAATATTTTCATGTGTATTATTAATGCTCAAATCAAGCTGCTGATAGCCAATCACATTCGAGAATTTTGTTATAGTTTTGATTAAGGGTTTTATTGGACTTTTAGTAGGAACGCGCGTGAGGGGTCTACACGCCCAGGAGGTCTGGCGCTCATATGTGGCTCGTGATAAGTTTTAGACATTGCTTTAGCTTCCACCTCTCCAGCAAAAAACCTCAATACCCCCTTGTACAATCTGGCATGCAGCATGTTGTAACAGAGTAAATAGCCTCCCCTTAGTTTTTAATTATCAGTTAAGTTATTATCATTATCATTATATCATTATCATTATCATTATCATTATCATTATCATTATCATTATCATTATCATTACCATTATCATTATCATTATCATTATCATTATCATTATCGTTATCATTATCATTATTATTATCATTATCATTATCGCTAGTCGCAGCGAAAAAAGGAGAGGACTATGCCAACACCGTCTCTTGGATACGATCTAAAGTCTCCTTTGCCATCCTTAAGGCAGCTCTACTCTGCCTTAGAGGGTCGAGAACACCTAAAAGGACAATTAGAAGTAATGGTCAAGAAGCGGACTTTGAATTAGATAGGTCTCTTGCCAAAATCTAGGTCCAATAATTTTTATAAATATTTTCTTACATAATATGATTTCATGGTTTATTGAACCGTTTTTCTTTTCTTCTTTTATCTTTTAGTAGAATATAATCTATTGTAAAATTTTAATAATTGATTGTAACAGTTATGTAAATATATACTAAAAATATTTTTATACTATAGTTCTTTTCTTCTTTTTTATCATATAAATTATTATCACTGAGTATAAGTAAGTATAATAATAATAATAATAATAATAATAATAATAATAACTCAAATGTTCTTTTAGCCTTTCTTTTTAATCTTGTAATTTATTGTGATGTTTTAATAAAGTTTGATTATTAAAAGATTAAAATTATTATTATTATTATTATTATTATTATTATTATTATTATTATTATTATTATTATTATTATTATTTATTTTATTTTTCAAATTATTTTATAAACTTACGCGACGCCACAGGAACAAACACACCAGTGGAGTGGCAGATCTGTCCGGACTGCGAGAGTGTAATACCGCGAGAAGTTTAATTATGTACACGCCTTCAATTACCTACCCTCTCTTCAAGGTCCCCCTTTCCCCTGCGAGTGCATCCTTCCCTTTCCTCTAGTTTTGGGGATCTAACATTTCTGATTATGGCAGATAAACCTGTCTTCGGCTTCATACTCTGGCTTGCATTATGACATTCCAGACAGCTTCATGATTTTTGCGTGACAGTCATACATAATGCGTGACAACAGTGCATGATGCGTGACAGTTGGCAGGTGCATCACAGCCAGCATGCACAGCTACCCTTGCGAGGTGTGGCCCAGCGTGGTTCTCGCATTGAAGGTTTAAGGTGCAGATTATAACACTAATTACAAAAATCAAAATCACTTTGCGTTAAGCTTACATTACAAGTGACACGACAATAAAAGTGATATGTACTCTCTTACCTGCCGAGCAAGCAAGAGCTTCGATTCACAGTCTAAGGCAGAGTCTTCAAATACAGAAAATGTCGAAGGTGGCTAAGTACTCTTTGCAAAGTTTCCCACAACCACACACTTGACATTTGCCGGATCATCTGCACTTCAGTGATCCACACGATCCCCCGACAATTAAGTATGCAAAACCACATGAAGCCATTAAATTACAATTTCTAACTTTAATATAGATGCAGTTACGTATGTTATTTACACGTAAAAACAAATCCGACGTTAATTTGAAAGGCCAAAGGATACAACGCTTTTCACGAGAAAATATTAATCGCGCTAAAACAAGACAGTTCAGAGTTTATTCAAAACATGTGCGCGCGTACATTCTGCGAAATATGATACCAAGAAGTGCACACCTGTTATTCTGACGCATACTCGTTGACATGCGTTAAGCACAGCAGATAATATTAATTGGGTATGCGAAACAAAATGACATAAATGTACTAAAACTTTTATATTAAAAAGAAATAATAAAAACAATCATTAACAAAAAACAAACAGACAATAGTAACAATTAAGATAAATAAACAAGGCCGTCGCTCCCGGGGGATTCTCCCTTATATGGGCTATATATATATAGGTAAGTGCCACCCCAAAGGGTATGGTTTTTCAGCTGTTTTGGCCATAAATAGGGTATGGTTTTTGTACTCTAGCCCTGATATGGTATGATTTTAAGCCGAGAAGCCACTTTTTCATCACTATCGAAAAGAAAATCAACAAAAGCCCTTCACAAATTTTGTTTATGGTAATTTAACATTGGTTTGAACTTGGGATCCAATTGTAACGCAGGTCTGAAACAGGATTTTGATGTAAGGTTCAGGTCATAAATAGGATTTTGAATTTTTGGTCAGGTCATAAATAGGGTAGGGAATATCGCAGATTTTGGTCATAAATAGGGTAAGGGTTTTGGGAAGCGGGCCTCACATCCCCACCTAATTTTTCTGGGAGTGCCCAGCCCCCCTCCATCCCCGCCCCCCAACTCCGGGACGTCTTTCTTACGCGACCATGGGAGTCCTGTGTCCGTGATTTTGTTTGTAGCCTGGCAACCGTCAAGAGTGTTTCGAACAAGCTATGAAGCCGCAGCAATGTTATCATTTCTTATCACGGTAGGCGAGATTAAGGTAAGAAATAGCTCCAAGTATTTAGTAAACTATTTATTCTTCTAGTTTTCATCAAGATTTTTCCCGATAACGATTTATAAACAGACATTTTTGTCGCGTGCATTGTCTGTGCTCGCGAACCGCCACTGTTTAAGCTTAATTAATTATTCAAAATTAGCCTTTGCTAAACATGCTCGTTTTCGGCTAGAAACTGTCTTTAAATTACTATAACTGATATCTGGAGGCTTAAAACAATTATTTTACCGGATTGAAACCCACATGCAAACATTTCAGGGTCAACGCTCGAGATAATAATCGCGACGTGAAAGGTCAAAATGTCAAGCGATTACCTCAAGTGCCTGGTTTCAAGATGCTGTCAAATTTTTGCGTTTTATTTACCCAAGCTAGATTTGCGATAAAAAGTAAGATGAAGTGATACTTTTATCCAGAAAAATTGTTTTGGGCGGTAAATTCATGTACCAGATTGACTTTTTGGTCCACGAATTTGATCTAAATTTGGACGTGACGCGATATCGCCGTCGCGTATAATTTTGAAAATTTGTTTAAAATTCAGGTTCAAATTACATGTGGATCTGACAACGCGAAATAAGTACTAAAACATTATATTTTAATAATATGGGTTAGCTTTTCCAGCCACGCACAATATTTTGGCTTGCCAGCCTTCGCAAAAAGTGCAATTTCAGGGCCGAGTTTGGCTCTTTTAGGGGCAAAATACAAAAGGCGGTCTGGAGAAGAAAATAAAATGCAAACAACCTCAAAGTTACAGTTTTGAAACAAGTTATTAAAAGCCTTCTTCCTGACAAATTTTCAGAAAATCGATTTTTTCTATCTTGCATAGGTATAGGTGATCGTTACAGCAAGTCGCTCTTAATACACAACAGCAGAGAGGTAGCAAATGAAAATGTTTGAAATATTACAATTGCTTCTCTACTTACGTGACTTCTGAAAAAGGACATCAAGCCTTCAGAAGAGGACAATGTTAGTTTATTTGAAGACTTGTGCTCCACTTCTTTTGATCCAGTCTTGTTTGCTTGATATTCATCTGCCCACTTGAAGAACTAAACACGTATCCGAGTTAAGCCTTTCAGCCATATTATCAATAAACAAATTCTCCTTAGTAATCCATGTACAGCATAAGGTGAGAATATCAAAATCAACAACGAAATTTTATCCTGTCTATAAAATCGTATGCATAATTGGAGGCTAGGGGTGAAAATATTTAGCACAGTTGAGCAGTCGCGGAATGAAATCAATTCACACTTTACTGCCAAAAAGAGATTTCAAGATCCGAATATGGCGCAAAAATACAGAATCGTAATAATAAATGAAAACCAAACAAACAAAAAAGAGAAAAAGACAAAAACGAAACTTTTATCAATAATACTAACACTAACAATATGATAAACAATAATAACACTGATGATAATAATGATTACGATACTGACAATGGTACTGACAATGGTAATGGAATGATAATGATAATGATAATGGTAATCGTAATTATAACGATAATAATGATAGTAATAATATTAATCATCATAATCATAGCAATAATAATAATACCTTGCATTGTGCTTGTCCCATTCCAGGGCAGGTGTAGAACAATCTTCCCTGTAAAACAAGTGAAAAAAGAAAAGAACAGTTCAGCACTTAAGTGCAAGTGAACCCGAATTGGCCATTGTCCCGACGAAAACAAACGAAGGTCATAGACATGAGGACAACTCACTTGGTAGCTGGTTACATTTTAAAGTGTACATTGTCAAAACTGATATGAAAATAATTGTCCATTGTCAATGGACCAAAAGTTGCTTGATTTTAAGGATTTTGACACGATTTTGAAATGGAGAAACACAAAAATGTTACTTTACCCAGCCCCAGTAAGCCAATGATACTAACCTTGTTCGCACCATCCTTCTTAACAGCTCTCAAGCGTGCTTGCCCTGTATTACAAAAAAGGGGAGTATACAGTAATATTGGTTTCATTATCTTAACATTCACCGCTGCGATATTCTTAGTAGATTTAACTCAACTGATATTTGAAAAATGTAAATAAGCTTCATTTTTGACTTTCTGGTGATATTTTTAGAATAAACCTTTAATAAAGCTGCGTAGTGCTATATTGCACACATAGGCGTACGGGCACCCTCGGACTTGGGGGGGCGGTGACCTTATTGCCCGAAAAAAATTACAAAATGCCCGAAAGCGTCAGTTGTATATACGTACTCAAATCGCAGTAAAAACAAAAACGTTCCCAATTCTCACGTCTAATGAAACTGTTATCATTCCGGAAACACAGCCGAATTCCGATTTTTTGGAACCTCCAAG
The DNA here is from genome assembly GCA_019787425.1 of Platygyra sinensis. Classification (NCBI taxonomy): domain Eukaryota; kingdom Metazoa; phylum Cnidaria; class Anthozoa; order Scleractinia; family Merulinidae; genus Platygyra; species Platygyra sinensis. The sequence goes on along the minus strand of JAHPZR010020861.1, from coordinate 2,231 downwards.
GGAACAGATGAAAATTGCTATTAAAAATCGGCCGGACAGTTCGTGAAATTACGGCGTTTGACTGAGGAGAGGGAAACGACTTTTGGTTTGAGTTATCGGAAGGATCGAAAAAATGAGGGTTTGAGAAATCAGGATTCCACTGTAGTTATTTTGAAACATTGCATACTCCTAGCCTATGACTTCATTCGACGGCCTGGTAAAATCAGAAACTTATAAAAGAAACAGTTAATTGTTCCTCTTGCGAGAAGTTCAGGAAAATTTTAAACCGGCACTTTGCGGAGACATTCAAAAGGGCTCTTTTCAGAGCCACCACAAAAACATAAGTCTTGGCAGGAGCCCATGTTGGTCGTCCTTTGCTTTCATCCTTTTGTCACTAATGGAAATAACATCATGGATTCCCACGGTACACATTTAATTGGCATATGGCTTTTCCAAAACAGAATACCTGCAATTGTGGATCCTTAGATCATTTGACCTTAAGTCCGATTTGACAAGACAAACGCCAGTGAAAGTAACCTACAAGCCAGGCCTTGACTACCTTTTAGAATGCTTTCTCCCGAGTACTTTTGCCCGAATCATCGGCGTTTTGCCCGAAAAATCTCAAAATTTTCTGCGACTGGGGGGGCTGCAGCCCCCCCCGCCCCCCCGGCTCGTACGCCTATGATTGCACAGTTCAACAATACCGTGAGGGCAGCATGGACCATCTGAGTTTTGACGAATTCCTGGAGGGAGGAAAAAGACAACACACATGAAAGTTCATCGTTAGATAGCGTAAGTTTGAAGGGGTCGAGGGTCATCTATGCCAACAACAGCGAGGGGCAAACCTTGTAGAACAGTTTCACATAATGTAACGGCAGCCATATTGTTGTCTTAAAACAACGAACTGGAGCCACGTTGGCATTCCAAGCCAATGCTGCTAGTTACTTTTTTCAATCTTATTATTTAAACACTGTTTTTTATTCCAATTATTATTAATTGGCATGACTTTTGGCTATGGGGGTGAAAGCGCTCCGCAACCAGTCACTGACGTGCAAGACTACTCCAGAGTAAAACCAAAGCTGTAACGTAAGCTTGTGGTTATAGCGTTCCGCCATATTAAGCAGCCAATCTATCAAAGTACAAAGGAAAACAACAGCAACAATAAAACTTCGGGAAAAACCCGAGTCTACGTTAAGAAAAGGCCGCAGTCAGATCCCAAAACATGACGAGTTCTTCCAAGCCAATCGTGTAAGTATACGTACACGATATACAGGACCAATGCAAACAAACAATAACAAATTAATATTCAAATAAAGATAACTAGGTTAAGAATCCCAACTGGCGGGAGGCAGACCAGTTGGCTATTTACAAGCGTAGCCGAGAAGCTGAACTCGGGGCTTCCGAGAACAACATCAGCTAGCGGTGAGAACGGGATTTGAACCCGCGACCTACGAATTTCAAACCCGACGTTCTAACCACTCGGCCACGCTGCATCCCCACGCGAGTCCAAATATTAGCAGATGTAATCCCGAGTCCAAATATCAGTGATAGTTATTAAACAAAGATGTGATACCTTGGCCGTCGGCGCTAAACCCTGAAACATCAACCTTCTGAAGAGCAGCGTGGTAGGTACGAGCCAGTTCAAACAACACTATATTCAGGTGTTCTGCAAGTTTATTGATGCAAAAGCCACAAATTACACTTTAATCAAGCGATTTTCCAGCAAAGAAAAGATTATAAACGGTTCCGAGTAGGCTAAATGGTGCTCAAACAAAAGGCTCTTTTTTCCCCACGACTATAAATTTCTTCTTTGTATTGCAGTACAGTACGGGCCAAAAATAATGCAGACATTAAGAAATAGGTAGCATGTTCTGCGTGTTTCTACCGGGTTTTAGTAGAATTCTACTAGTGTACTAATGCAAATGCTGCAATCTGATTGGTTGAGCTACTCTTAGACCATCAGCCATTAGGGTGCAGTGGCTGTCGCCCGTCTGAGAAAGGGCATACATACCTACCTACCTACCTACCTACCTACCTACCTACCTACCTACCTCCCTACCTCCCTACCTCCCTACCTCCCTACCTCCCTCCCTACCTCCCTACCTCCCTCCCTACCTCCCTCCCTCCCTACCTCCCTACCTACCTCCCTACCTACCTACCTCCCTACCTACCTACCTACCTACCTACCTACCTACCTACCTACCTACCTACCTACATACATACATACATTTTATTTTGCTTTCAAATTTAAA
>JAHPZR010020860.1:7500-14622 GCA_019787425.1 Platygyra sinensis | reverse complement strand
CGCTTTCTGAAATGCCGTCTCGGCAAAGTGTTTTCCCTCTTAGCGCAGGTGGAAGAACGTTAGGAATAAATTTTATACTAAAACATTATTATTTTTAACTTCGTTTGTGACTTTAAAATGCATAAGGATAAACTTTTCTTGATGGTATTTTCTGTAAACCGTGGCGTTAGAATTTTAGAATTTTGTTTCGGCAGTGGGAGGAAATAAATTTTCATGACAAATTCATGCCAATTCCAAAAAAGACTGATTTTGGTTTTTTAAATGTCGCTATTATTTTGATAATACCGGCGTTCATACAAGTTTGGTAAAAGATGAGGGTTTTTTTTTTTTCCACAAGAAATTTTCCTGTTATTCCACACTATTTCGTTTTCAGGATTTGTTTTGCGAGTCGATGCCCGTTGAGATTTTAAAAAAATCGACACCAAATAATCTAACACTTTTTTTTATGAAGTCGTGGGCAGCTTATCATCGAGGTCAGTGTGCCTGTTGCAAAAGTCGGATTTTGTAGGAAAGCAAGGCCACCGTGTTTGTGTAAGACCTGGTTAGGAAATAATTTTCCAGGAGGCTTGTGAGTCATTTGAATTCTGTGGACCCAAGCTATTTTCTAGCGCTTTTTATGATTAATAAAATCGCACATTTTTAAAACACCGAGAAACTTTTTCTAAACTACCAACTTTTATATTATTTTCTAGCGACTTAAGATAGGTCCTGTATATTATCAGTTTTGGACAATTGTCTTAATTAGGTACCGGTCTTTCTCTTAAGGTGATTCCCGGGTAAAAGAACCCGCCATAGATATTCCGAAGGAAAACTTGGCTATGGTGTCAGTACAAGTACAAAGGGAGATGTTTAAAAACGGTTTTAAAAAAGAGGGGGCCACCGTGCTTGTTTTCATGCCACGATGCTGGACAAATATGGTTATTTAGGTATGACTTTTGGTTATCTCAGTGGGCAACAAATAAGTTTCGATTATTTTTCAATGCGGCGGTTGTTATATCACACAGAGTTTGACTGTCTTTGATTAGGCTTATTCATACTACGTCCCAGAAAAAATGGCTTCAAATACCCTGGCATTATGAACTGATATTTTAATCCTTAAAGCAAACATAAATTTGGACTTTGCCTCTAGTGCGCCCTTACGTCTCTATCTGCAGGCATTTATTTCATTACCAAAAAAGTAGCCATAGATTTCTGCAAAAAAATTTTCTCAGTTATTGTCGGATATTGTTCTCATTGAATTTATAAAATAAAAAGTGGGCGGTCACGTGCTCGTTTAAAGAAAAAAGAGCCTTAGTTTGAGGTGAAATTCTCCCCTGTTTGTACGGCGCGCCGCGTTCATTGCTTTCCTGCCTTTCGCGAGACCCTGCACGTTGATGCGAGACCCGAAATTCACAAAACCTTCTTCCCCCTCACTTTTGCTCTGCCTTGCCCACCAGCTGAGCGCACCCTCCCTTTCTCTTCTTTCCCCTCCGCCTCCCCCACCCCCCCTCTCACTGCGCAATGGCACCATCACACAACACGGGAATCACCTTAAGCATAACTTACAGTTTATTGTATTCATTCCAATTCCGTGAACTATGCGTCTAAGTCATTAACGAACACTACCCTCCCACATACCGCACATGTTTTTGATCACTTTTTTTTTTAGACCCCTCTGTCCCAACACATCACCACTGTCTTTCCCCCCCGTGCGTTTTTCTGTATATGCTGTAACCGCAGCATATATATTATTTCGTGTCAAGCTGTGCAATGTGCCGGAAAAAATAAGAGGTTTTGAAATTCTAGGGATGAAACAAAGACATCCCCTTGTTACAAAACTCGCAAGTCAAAAGTTTCCCGCAGTAACAAGGGTGGATTGGGGAGGAGGAAGCAGCAGATGATTCCCAGAGGAACACTATGATGAAATAAATGAGGCACCTCCCCCCCCAATCCAAATTGCGTTCAATTTTCTATAGACTAAAGTTGGTGAATTAATCCTTCCCCTCATCGTTGCTTATAGGCGGCAAAGATGTACTTGCATGAATTGATATAGACTGCAACGTCCCCTAGATTATTCTAGAATTCGACTGAATCAAAAGATCAAGGGTCCATTTAAGAATTATTGGCGATTCAAGACAACTTACACGTCTCCCTTGCTTGTGCTTGTTCCTCTCAGGGCCTCCATTGACATCCAGAGCCATGGTACTCGTCCCTAATTTGGGATAGTGAAAGAGACGTGCTAGGGGCAGCTGCCACACTAACATGTTTGAGTATTTCGCCTTCCAGATCTAAAAAACTCGTGGTGTAATGTTTTGGACAGACTCATAACCCGTCTCTACAGACAGGAATAATTAACTAAGAGACAAACGATGAGCGCAGTAATTCAAAGGAAGGTGATCTGAGAGAACATGTCCCCACACTCCATGATTTTCACAAATCCTTTTTTTAGCTTTAAACTCACATCGTGAAGGCTATTTTTAGTCAAAAGCTTGGTCATTTCACGTTCTTGTTTTGTGACGAGGGCGAAGAAATGCACAAGGATTTATAACGCAGGTGGACAGCTATTTTTTTTTTTTTTTTATTAAAGTGCCACCTAACACCAAATATTTTTCGCTAAAATAATAAATGGCTTATTTTGTGAAGTAATTTGACGAAAAAATCTTTTGATTAGTTAAATCCTCGAACTTTATGCCCCGACAAACCGAGTTTCCAATGGTTCTCGACGGCGCATGGGGAGGAGAGTGTAAGCTGTGACGTCAATCGAGAACGAACGCTTCGGTTGTCCAGTCAGGTCTGCTATATTTTCTATTAGTGCAGTAGCGATTTCGCGCACACGTTTATCGCTGGGCTCCACAGTCACCAGATTTCTGTTTTACTAACACATGTCTCTTACTTCGCCGGATTCCGAAATGAATGTTGACTCAGAAGACTCTGAAATTTATTATATCGCTGAAGACATGAGTAGGACTTCACTCGACGACGACCAAGCTGATTTATTTCCTAGTCTTTTGCTGAGCACCCAGCCGCCCAGCCTCTGGCCAACTAAGGAAAGGCAAACAAATACCAGGAGGTAAAAGCTAGTAAAGAATTCGAACGAGCCCTGAAGGACAGACTCGAAGGCAAAGATATGTAGAAGTCATAGAGTATTAAGATAATCGTAGCGCGTGACACGTGTTTACTATATTTTCGCACCTTCTATCCGGTCTGTCTAGCATAATGTGTCTTTGAAATAACATTTATGTCCATTCACCTTGCTAGAATTATTTAAACTAATGGCGTTATAATGTATGTCAACTGATTATCCGTCTTGACACAGTGTTTGTATTCTTTACGTGCAATGTGAAAATAAATGTAGCGTCGCTTCCCTCCAAATGACATGAGCTAATGTTATTGCTGCAGTGAGTTAGGTTGTCGAGACTCAAAAGAAGAGTGACTTGGAAAGGAATTGAGTTCTGCAAAAATTACCCTCCCAGATTTCCCTTTCAATTAAGAATTGACCTAGCAAGGAATTCGAAACTTAAGCATATTAAGGCAGAGAACATTGCTCAGAAAAAATTCTCCCACTATCTCCTGCCTTCTATCTCGGTCGGCTGCTCTGAGTGACTGCAGTTCTCAGATTAGATTTAAGAGGGATGCATGAATCTATAGAGAAGCGGATTTTACCAAATTCGTCTGCTTAAGGGGGGCTCGCCAAAATCTCCTCCCCTTCCTAAAAATCGAGGCCTCGAATGAAATCATCTGGTTTTCAAATGCATAGAACAGATCAACAAACTCTAGACGGCTCTCACTATTAAATGCTTTGCACGTAGTTTCGCTTTTACGAAATCGACCCATCCCTTTCTACGTTTCTTCGCATCAAGTCGATCATCACTAATAAAATCGGTATGGCATGAAGCGTAATACCTCCTGTAAGTTTGTTTGTAGCTACATCCCCTTACAATGCTCCTGGCTGGCAATTAATTTTTCGAACTCTTTCTCAGCCTTTCCACAAAAACAGTTAAATATTGCGAACTACAGAATCATCGTGTTCTGGATTTGACGTCACATCCAGCCCTCGACCTATTCCCCGTTAACCGGTCGCAACCAAAATGGTGGCATTTGGACGTACTTTGACGGGGCATAAAAATTGAGGATTTAACCAAATCAATTAAAAATTGTGCAAATTCTCCACAAAATAAGCTTTATTATTTTAGCGAAAAAGTTTTGGTGTAATTAGGTGCACTTTAAACCTTTGATTGGTAACCATCATGGTTAGCTAGTTTAAGGTAGTAACGGGCACAATAGAGATGACGACACTACGTACACGCTGTTTTGAGTATCGTCCATCCTTAGATATGTCGCGTGCCATTCCAAAATCGGCCACCTTGCCAACCAGTCCATTCCCACCAAAACATTTCGGCAAGCTAGGTCTCGATGAATGCACTTGTGTCCAAACAGAAAATTACACTAAGTGATATATCTTTAAGTAGATACAAATTATAAATTCTTTGATGCAAAGCCATTAAGAGAATGTTGCAATCAAAATGCTGCAGAACATGTGCGTCTCTTTTTTCCAGCGAAATTTTTTCTTTCCTTATGGCAAATATGAAAAAACACAAGGTTTTTCTAGTATATTTACAATCGTTGGTAATAGTTTAAGGAATGGGTAAGTAGTCGGTATGATAAGTCGGATGACATCATTAAAGGAGCATGATAACTCAGATCAGTCCCGTTTTCCATTCTTATTTCTGCGAGTACTATCTGGTATTTAGCGGGAGCTCCGCTTATTGGCTTGGCTAAATCTGATTATTATCAAGCATAATACCTGTCTACTTTCCAAATGCCTCATGCCACTGGCAATGTCCGAGGCAATCCTTAACAGTTCCCTCTCCGTCAGTCTTGACCATATGTTGGTGTAAGGTAGATAGTCATTTCTGATTCTGGACGCGACTACTCGGAGCAAGTTATCAAGATTCCACCAGGAACAAACTCAATGATGACGTACAGGGGTTCTAAAAAATAAAGGCTATATTAGCTGAATGTTCACCTGATTGTAATGGGAAGAGGCTATTACATTCGACTTATGATCCAGTGAGATGGGTCGAATCGGAACTACAGGCCGGAAGTGTGATTGTCTAAGAGAATGAATTCCGAACTTGAAACGTTTGTAAAAAATGCAATGTTACTTAGTTGTAAACGTAACGATGCAGAAGGTGAACGGAATACTATCAATAATTTGTAGTTTTAACCAACTATGATGTTATAAAAATGAATACGCAGTACCCTGAACAACTCTACCTTCATAGGTACACGCTCCCACCAAGCTCACGATGTTTGGATGGCGGCCGACTGAATGAGTGTCTCTAAGCTCTCTGATTAGCGCAAGTCGCTGCTGTTGGTCCATGTTATCTGTTAGCATCAAAACAGGCAAACTCACTTTACAACAAAAAACAGGAAGTGACATGAATGTTTGTTGAGGAACAATAGGGTTGAAAGTCTTGCCTCCCTATGAATCAGAGTTTGAAGATTTTCCATTTCGTAGTGGGCCTCAGCGCAGCTCACTCTTCTTTTTTTTAGGTGGACTATATAGCTAAGGCAATACAGTAGACCATAAACAGTATCATGTTAACTTAAGCTGGTACAAACCTTGAAGGCTTTTACCGCAACAGGGAGTTCATTTCCATCAGTCCTTAAATATACTCCTTTATTACAATTCCAAACTCTCCTCCACAAGTTTCTCGTTTGATATTTTCAGCCTGTCTCGAGAAATTTCCCACTTTCTGTCAACTGCCATGTCCTGTAAGTAAGTCGTTATCGATGACTTCATTTTCGTTCGTGACAGAGCGTGAGCCATCTTCGCCATTATCATTTGCAGAGGGTCGGCTGTTTCTCAACTGTTTTATTTTATCCTTGTCATTTTCAATTTGAAGCTGGGTAGATTCTTGTTTTGGGATTCCATCAGCTGTTTCAAATGTTGCTAAAAATTATTCATCTAGAAAGTAACTGATCACAGGATCTCAGGAAAGTAGACGGAGGATTTGAGACTTTAAAGATATGAAAGGAGAGGAGCTAAGCAAAGAAAAGATGTGAATCAATTCCTAGCTAGTGGCTTTCGACACAGTCTCTGAAATGAAAGAAGAATTTTTGTCCCAAGCAGGATTCAAACCCGTGTCTCCTCGCATACTAGCCGGGCGTGATATCTGCGAGACGTCGGGTCGCCACATAGATATGTGGCAACTTATCGATGTGAGTTATCGAACACTCTCAATCCAAGGCACATTTTCCTTTAAGACATTTGTGTATCATGGTGCTTCCCCGACAAATCAGGTAGTAAACAGAATATAATTTAAAAGAGGAGGCTGCTTTTGATATAATTCAGCAAATGTTATTTCCATTCATTAAGAGTGAGTCAGTTTTGTGTTAGTTTTCTAAGGACGGAAGGTAGGGTTAAGAGAAGCGGGGAGGGGACACCCATTTCCCCAAAGATTCTAATGACCTCTTGAATAACACTTAGCTCTTATTATTAACCAAGAGGAAGTCTGCATGAAAGAATCTTCACTGAGGGCGTTTAATACTGGCCTAACGCAGTGAGGTGTGTACACACGACCGAGGTCAAGGTTCTTTCATACGACCGACTAAGCTGGATTAATAAGATGTTATTATACAGTATAGCAAAACAACCTCGGCCTTCATCGGTTTTTTAAAAAGCCAACCGAGTGACGGCTTTCTAACGGTTCACAGTTCCGTGCGTGCTACTCCGGCAAAAACATAACTAACATTAAATTCGCCGGAACTCATTTATACACCTGGGCGGAGAAAGGCACTATTAGAGTAAAGTGTATTGCCTAAGAACACAACACAATGTCCCCGGCCAGGGCTCGAACCCGGACCGCTCGCTCCGAAGTCGAGCGCATGCACTAACCATGAGGCCACCGCGCCTCGCATATAGTAAAGAATAATTATACTAAAAAAAAACCCAAGATTTTACCATTTTGTTGATGCTGTATGCCATTTTCTTTTCCCTCTTGTGTTTAAAAACAACCAGAACAATAATAACAACTAAAAGGACCACACCAATGGCTATGGATGACACGAGAGCTTCAGACAACCCCTTGGAGCCTGTGGTGGATAAAACGAACTGTAAGGAACTAACGTGTATGGAGC
>JAHPZR010020860.1:0-2500 GCA_019787425.1 Platygyra sinensis | reverse complement strand
AGATCTATTGAAAGTCTCAACGAACACCAAAGCCTTGCTCACAGCCATAAATCAGTCGCAAAGATATGTTGCCCATTCTGCCAACCGGACATAGAAAGTTAATTTAATACCACTAATTCGGTTGATCCCCGATGTCAGCAAATACCCGTGCCTGACAGGCTATTCATACCCTCTCCGTGGCCTAATTTTTGTTGTGTGTACTCTGAAGTTTCTGGCGGACTCTCATATTCGCAACACTGCAAAACTGTGGCATTTCAACGAAGACGTCGACGAGCACCATCTGCTCAAAGAAGCTTATGCCTTGCTATTCGGAAGTTTCGAGGCCTTCGTACAAAACGAAAAGTGGAGATATTTGCTTCGTAATATGTTTGACAAGCAGAACCTTCGTCAGTTCATGATCGTTGCCGGTGAAAACATTCTTGCAAACACGCACATTGACGCCGGCCGAGCAAGTCAAAAGATACCACTCTTCACCGTCCGAGTGGAAACATTAGCGGCTGATACGCACGTGATTGCTAAGCTTCCATTGGTCCTTTTTTTTGAATTATCAAATTGACGCGTTTGACAGCTGGCGTCTGCATGAAAGAGAGATTCAAGTCCAAGGTAACCAGAAGGTTTTTCTTGCGGCTCTCTCGCAGCTTTCTCATGCAGTGAAAAGTAAAGAAAAACCCCTGGGATCAGGGTATCGTATCCCTCACTAATGGGAAAGTTTCTGTCTGCCTCCTTCGAATTCACGTTTCCGTTAATTCCGTGAAATCCGTAATATCCACCTTCACTGAGAAAGACTTTTGATACCGATTTTCTGTAAAATCCGCGAGAACCGCAATGGCCACCCATGACACAGAGCTGTCCGCAGAGTGGAACTTGCAGCTGCTGGTGATTTCAGAAGCTGGAATATATCGTGAACAAATCTTTGTGTATGTTGACGGATTTTGCGGAATTTATGGAAACAGAGATAGTTATCAGACACTAGTGTTACTCAAATTCCACACATTTACAATTTGTCAATTGTTGGTTATGTACCTCCAGCTGGAATGTTTTGAAAATAAAAAAATCAACTTATTAACGACCCATTTCAACCTCATGTGCTTTTTTTTTACTATTTTTAACATCCACCTAGTATCATTTGAGCAAATGTAGGTGTTAAGGTATGTGTGCCGGGGTCATTTCATTCCGGCATTAATATTCAAAAGTGATCTCACAAGCTTAACCCTGTAAAAAGCGGAACACTTTTGCAAAGGCCAGATCAGCCTGAAGATGATGCGGAAAGCAAACTATCACTGCAGGCAACTCAGCAGCGAGAAAATTAAGGGAGCAACGTTGTGATATTCAAGTCCATTGTTGATAAGTGCAGCGTAGAAAGTGCTAAGTGTGTTTGCAATATGGACGATGGTTTTGTAAAGGCATGGAACAAGGTGTGTAAGACGAGAGATGCCTATGACAAAGCATTACAAGGTTAGTACTGTTTGCAGACTTTCAATTTCAAGAAGCTCTGTCTAAGCATCTGGTGGATGAAAACTTAATTAATGGGAAAACAATTTCGATTTTATCCTTTCAGAAGCTAAAAGCGTAGCCTTTTTCTTTAGCGCCATAAGTACGCAAGGGGCCGAGAAAGAAAACTCAGACGGATAAAGACAAAACTGATGATGAAAACGGTGCTGAAAGCGATGGCGAGCCTTTTACAGAGAGCCAAGTTTCCAGCACGTCGATTCAGACATGAATTTCAACTTATCCAGCCATAATTAATAAAAAAGCTGAGGCCATCTTCAAGTTATTGGATTGCACTGACAACACCAAATGGCGCTCCAGCAAACCCAATAACGGTTCACCGCGGGCTACTGCAGCTGGAATGTGGAGTTGATGCATCTGTATGCGCAAGTCAGTATTGTTTCTTTTTGGTGTTTTGACAATTTCAGCAAGGTAGAGAGAATCGAAAGAGGCATAAACTGCTCATAAAGAACAAGTTTCAAAGAATGTTTTATTTCCTCTAAAGCAAATTGACAGAACTGCAATAACACTGTTGCATTTATATGGCTGTTAAATGTTGGTGGTTTGTTTTAGAATTAAAGCAATTGTGTCTCTTTTCATTTTGTTAATAAGGTCCCTTGTTGAGAGGTCAAGGAATCAGTCGCCATGAAGGAGGTGTTCAAAGTCATGAAAGATCACAGCAATGGGTTCATGCAAGATCTCGTAACATTATCCTATCAGCACTGTTTTATATCAGAAGCCCAGAAGTTTTTACAAGATCCTCATGACATTACTTAGAGGGATGTGGTACCGAGAACGTTGTTCGCGTTTGCGTCGTTTCAGTCTTGAAGTTCATTTAAGTCGGTTCTATCTGATGCTATTGCTAAGATTTAAGGTGCCAAACTTATTTTTGATCGTTTTGGCTTGATGGCACCACCCAAGGCGCACCTTTGGGAAGGCCAATTGAAGATGAAGAGCTACGCCTGGGAGAAAAACTGACGGTCCTTATAAATGACATCTCTATAGCAATGAA
>JAHPZR010020859.1:7500-13668 GCA_019787425.1 Platygyra sinensis | reverse complement strand
GGTCTTCTCTTAAGGTGATTCCCGGGTAAAAGAACCCGCCATAGATTTCCGATGAAACTTGGTATGGTGTCATTACAGTACAAGGAGATGTTAAAAACGTTTTAAAAAGAGGGGGCCACCGTGCTTGTTTTCATGCCACGATGCTGACAAATATGGTTATTTAGGTGACTTTTGGTTATCTCAGTGGGCAACAAATAAGTTCGATTATTTTTCAATGCGGCGTGTTATATCACACAGAGTTTGACTTTCTTTGATTGCTTATTCATCTACGTCCCAGAAAAAATGGCTTCAAATACCCTGCATTATTAACTGATATTTTAATCCTTTAAAGCAAACATAATTTGGACTTGCTCTATTGCGCCCTTACGTCTCTATCTGTAGCATTTATTTCATTTACCAAAAAAAGTAGCCATAGATTTCTGCAAAATTTTTTCTCAGTTATTGCGGATATTGTTCTCATTGAATTTATAAAATAAAAAGTGGGGGTCACCGTGCTCGTTTAAAAGAAAAAGAGCTTAGTTTGAGGGAAATCTCTCCTGTTTTGTACGCGCGCGCGTTCATGTGCGCGCGCTGATGACGCAAAAATCGTGCGCAGTAGGAATGCGCAATGCAAAACCCGGGAATCACCTTAAGCATTTACATTTTATTGTATTATCCAACCGTGAAACGTTAAGTCATTAATCAAAGTTTTTTTTTTTTTTTTTTTCCACAACGTGCGTTTTTCTGTAATGCTTGTAACCGCAGCATATATATTATTTCTGTTCAAGCTGCAATGGCCGAAAAATAAGAGGTTTTGAATTCTAGGGATAACAAAGACATCCCCTGTTACAAAACTCGCAAGTCAAAAAGTTTCCCGCAGTAACAAGGGTGGATTGGGGAGGAGGAAGCAGCAGATGATTCCCAGAGGAACACTATGATGAAATAAATGAGGCCCTCCCCCCCCAATCCAAATTGCGTTCAATTTTCTATAGACTAAAGTTGGTGAATTAATCCTTCCCCTCATCGTTGCTTATAGGGGCAAAGATGTACTTGCATGAATTGATATAGACTGCAACGTCCCTAGATTATTCTAGAATTCGACTGAATCAAAGATCAAGGGTCCATTTAAGAATTATTGGCGATTCAAGACAACTTACACGTCTCCCTTGCTTGTGCTTGTTCCTCTCAGGGCCTCCATTGACATCCAGAGCCATGGTACTCGTCCCTAATTTGGGATAGTGAAAGAGACGTGCTAGTGGGCATGCTGCCACACTAACATGTTTGAGTATTTCGCCTTCCAGATCTAAAAACTCGTGGTGTAATGTTTTTGGACAGACTCATAACCCCGTCTCTACAGACAGGAATAATTAACTAAGAGACAAAACGATGAGCGCAGTAATTCAAAGGAAGGTGATCTGAGAGAACATGTCCCCACACTCCATGATTTTTCACAAATCCTTTTTTTAGCTTTAACTCACATCGTGAAGGCTATTTTTAGTCAAAAGCTTGGTCATTTCACGTTCTTGTTTTGTGACGAGGGCGAAGAAATGCACAAGGATTTATAACGCAGGTGGACAGCTATTTTTTTTTTTTTTTATTAAAGTGCACCTAACACCAAATATTTTTCGCTAAAATAATAAGGCTTATTTTGTGAAGTAATTTGACGAAAAAATCTTTTGATTTAGTTAAATCCTCGAACTTTTATGCCCCGACAAAACCGAGTTTCCAATGGTTCTCGACGGCGCATGGGGAGGAGAGTGTAAGCTGTGACGTCAAATCGAGAACGAACGCTTCGGTTGTCCCAGTCAGGTCTGCTATATTTTCTATTAGTGCAGTAGCGATTTCGCCGCACAAGTTTATCGCTGGGGCTCCACAGTCACCAGATTTCTGTTTTACTAACAATGTCTCTTACTTCGCCGGATTCCGAAATGAATGTTGACTCAGAAGACTCTGAAATTTATTATATCGCTGAAGACATGAGTAGGACTTCACTCGACGACGACCAAGCTGATTTATTTCCTAGTCTTTTGCTGAGCACCCAGCCGCCCAGCCTCTGGCCAACTAAGGAAAGGCAAACAAATACCAGGAGGTAAAAGCTAGTAAAGAATTCGAACGAGCCCTGAAGGACAGACTCGAAGGCAAAGATATGTAGAAGTCATAGAGTATTAAGATAATTCGTAGCGCGTGACACGTGTTTACTATATTTTCGCACCTTCTATCCGGTCTGTCTAGCATAATGTGTCTTTGAAATAACATTTATGTCCATTCACCTTGCTAGAATTATTTAAACTAATGCGTTCATAATGTAGGTCAACTGATTATCCGTCTTGACACAGTGTTTGTATTCTTTACGTGCAATGTGAAAATAAATGTAGCGTCGCTTCCCTCCAAATGACATGAGCTAATGTTATTGCTGCAGTGAGTTAGGTTGTCGAGACTCAAAGAAGAGTGACTTGGAAAGGAATTGAGTTCTGCAAAAATTACCCTCCCAGATTTCCCTTTCAAATTAAGAATTGACCTAGCAAGGAATTCGAAACTTAAGCATATTAAGGCAGAGAACATTTGCTCAGAAAAAATTCTCCCACTATTCTCCTGCCTTCTATCTCTGTCGGCTGCTCTGAGTGACTGCAGTTTCTCAGATTAGATTTAACAGCGGATGCATGAATCTATAGAGAAGCGGATTTTACCAAATTCGTCTTGCTTAAGGGGGGCTCGGCAAAATCTCCTCCCCTTCCTAAAAATCGAGGCCTCGAATGAAATCATCTGGTTTCAAATGCATAGAACAGATCAACAAACTCCTAGACGGCTCTCACTATTAAATGCTTTGCACGTAGTTTCGCTTTTACGAAATCGACCCATCCCTTTCTACGTTTCTTCGCATCAAGTCGATCATCACTAAATAAAATCGGTATGGCATGAAGCGTAATACCTCCTGTAAGTTTGTTGTGTAGCTACATCCCCCTTACAATGCTCCTGGCTGGCAATTAATTTTTCGAACTTCTTTCTCAGCCTTTCCCACAAAAACAGTTAAATATGCGAACTACAGAATCATCGTGTTCTGGATTTGACGTCACATCCAGCCCTCGACCTATTCCCCGTTAAACTCGGTCGCAAACCAAAATGGTGGCATTTGGACGTACTTTGACGGGGCATAAAAATTCGAGGATTTAACCAAATCAATTAAAAATTGTGCCAAATTTCTCCACAAAATAAGCTTTATTATTTTAGCGAAAAAGTTTTGGTGTAATTAGGTGCACTTTAAACCTTTTGATTGGTAACCATCATGGTTAGCTAGTTTAAGGTAGTAACGGGCACAATAGAGATGACGACACTACGTACCACGCTTGTTTTGATGTATCGTCCATCCTTAGATATGTCGCGTGCCATTCCAAAATCGGCCACCTTGCCAACCAGTCCATTCCCCACCAAAACATTTCGGCAAGCTAGGTCTCGATGAATGCACTTGTGTCCAAACAGAAAATTACACTAAGTGATATATCTTTAAGTAGATACAAATTATAAATTCTTTGATGCAAGCCATTAAGAGAATGTGCAATCAAAATGCTGCAGAACATGTGCGTCTCTTTTTTCCAGCGAAATTTTTTCTTTCCTTATGGCAAATATGAAAAAACACAAGGTTTTTCTAGTATATTTACAATCGTTGGTAATGTTTAAGGAATGGGCTAAGTAGTCGGTATGATAGTCGGATGACATCATTAAAAGGAGCATGATAACTCAGATCAGTCCGTTTTCCATTCTTATTTCTGCGAGTACTATCTGGTATTTAGCGGGAGCTCCGCTTATTGGCTTGGCTAAATCTGATTATTATCAAGCATAATACCTGTCTACTTTCCAAATGCCTCATGCCACTGGCAATGTCCGAGGCAATCCTTAACAGTTCCCTCTCCGTCAGTCTTGACCATATGTTGGTGTAAGGTAGATAGTCATTCTGATTCTGGACGCGACTACTCCGGAGCAAGTTATCAAGACTTCCACCAGGAACAAACTCAATGATGACGTACAGGGGTTCTAAAAAATAAAGGCTATATTAGCTGAATGTTCACCTGATTGTAATGGCAGAAGACTATTACATTACGACTTATGATCCAGTGAGATGGGTCGAATCGGAACTACAGGCCGGAAGTGTGATTGTCTAAGAGAATGAATTCCGAACTTGAAACGTTTGTAAAAAATGCAATGTTACTTAGTTGTAAACGTAACGATGCAGAAGTGAACGGAATCTATCAATAATTTGTAGTTTTAACCAACTATGATGTTAATAAAAATGAATACGCAGTACCCTGAACAACTCTACCTTCATAGGTACACGCTCCCACCAAGCTCACGATGTTTGGATGGCGGCCGACTTGAATGAGTGTCTCTAGCTCTCTGATTAGCGCAAGTCGCTGCTGTTGGTCCATGTTATCTGTTAGCATCAAAACAGGCAAACTCACTTACAACAAAAAACAGGAAGGACATGAATGTTTGTTGAGGAACAATAGGTTGAAAGTCTTGCTCCCTATGAATCAGAGTTTGAAGATTTTCCATTTCGTAGTGGGCCTCAAGCGCAGCTCACTCTTCTTTTTTTTAGGTGACTATATAGCTAAGGCAATACAGTAGACCATAAACAGTATCATGTTAACTTAAGCTGGTACAAACCTTGAAGGCTTTTTACCGCAACAGGGAGTTCATTTCCATCAGTCCTTAAATATACTCCTTTATTTACAATTCCAAACTCTCCTCCACCAAGTTTCTCGTTTGATATTTTCAGCCTGTCTCGAGAAATTTCCCACTTTCTGTCAACTGCCATGTCCTGTAAGTAAGTCTCGTTATCGATGACTTCATTTTCGTTCGTGACAGAGCGTGAGCCATCTTCGCCATTATCATTTGCAGAGGGTCGGCTGTTTCTCAACTGTTTTATTTTATCCTTGTCATTTTCAATTTGAAGCTGGGTAGATTCTTGTTTGGATTCCATCAGCTGTTTTCAAAATGTGCTAAAAATTATTCATCTAGAAAGTAACTGATCACAGGATCTCAGGAAAGTAGACGGAGGATTTGAGACTTTAAAGATATGAAAGGAGAGGAGGCTAAGCAAAGAAAGATGTGAATCAATTCCTAGCTAGTGGCTTTCGACACACGTCTCTGAAATGAAAGAAGAATTTTTGTCCCAAGCAGGATTCAAACCCGTGTCTCCTCGCATACTAGCCGGGCGTGATATCTGCGAGACCGTCGGGTCGCCACATTAGATATGTGGCAACTTTATCGATGTGAGTATATCGAACACTCTCAATCCAAGGCACATTTTCCTTTAAGACATTTGTGTGTATCATGGTGCTTCCCCGACAAATCAGGTAGTAAACAGAATATAATTAAAAGAGGAGGCTGCTTTTGATATAATCAGCAAATGTTATTTCCATTCATTTAAGAGTGAGTCAGTTTTGTGTTAGTTTTCTAAGGACGGAAGGGTAGGGTTAAGAGAAGCGGGAGGGGTACACCCATTTCCCCAAAGATTCTAATGACCTCTGAATAACACTTAGCTCTTATTATTAACCAAGAAGGAAGTCTGCATGAAAGAATCTTCACTGAGGGCGTTTAATACTGGCCTAACGCAGTGAGGTGTGTACACACGACCGAGGTCAAGGTTCTTTCATACAGACCGACTAAGCTTGATTAATAAGATGTTTATTATACAGTATAGCAAAACAACCTCGGCCTTCATCGGTTTTTTAAAAAGCCAACCGAGTGACGGCTTTCTAACGGTTCACAGTTCCGTGCGTGCTACTCCGGCAAAAACATAACTAACATTAAATTCGCCGGAACTCATTTATACACCTGGGCGGAGAAAGGCACTATTAGAGTAAAGTGTATTGCCTAAGAACACAACACAATGTCCCCGGCCAGGGCTCGAACCCGGACCGCTCGCTCCGAAGTCGAGCGCATGCACTAACCATGAGGCCACCGCGCCTCGCATATAGTAAAGAATAATTATACTAAAAAAAAACCCAAGATTTTACCATTTTGTTGATGCTGTATGCCATTTTCTTTTCCCTCTTGTGTTTAAAAACAACCAGAACAATAATAACAACTAAAAGGACCACACCAATGGCTATGGATGACACGAGAGCTTCAGACAACCCCTTGGAGCCTGTGGTGGATAAAACGAACTGTAAGGAACTAACGTGTATGGAG
>JAHPZR010020859.1:0-2500 GCA_019787425.1 Platygyra sinensis | reverse complement strand
AGATCTATTGAAAGTCTCAACGAACACCAAAGCCTTGCTCACAGCCATAAATCAGTCGCAAAGATATGTTGCCCATTCTGCCAACCGGACATAGAAAGTTAATTTAATACCACTAATTCGGTTGATCCCCGATGTCAGCAAATACCCGTGCTTGACAGGCTATTCATACCCTCTCCGTGGCCTAATTTTTGTTGTGTGTACTCTGAAGTTTCTGGCGGACTCTCATATTCGCAAACTGCAAAACTGTGGCATTTCAACGAAGACGTCGACGAGCACCATCTGCTCAAAGAAGCTTATGCCTTGCTATTCGGAAGTTTCGAGGCCTTCGTACAAAACGAAAAGTGGAGATATTTGCTTCGTAATATGTTTGACAAGCAGAACCTTCGTCAGTTCATGATCGTTGCCGGTGAAAACATTCTTGCAAACACGCACATTGACGCCGGCCGAGTAAGTCAAAAGATACCACTCTTCACCGTCCGAGTGGAAACATTAGCGGCTGATACGCACGTGATTGCTAAGCTTCCATTGGTCCTTTTTTTTGAATTATCAAATTGACGCGTTTGACAGCTGGCGTCTGCATGAAAGAGAGATTCAAGTCCAAGGTAACCAGAGGTTTTTCTTGCGGCTCTCTCGCAGCTTTCTCATGCAGTGAAAAGTAAAGAAAAACCCCTGGGATCAGGGTATCGTATCCCTCACTAATGGGAAAGTTTCTGTCTGCCTCCTTCGAATTCACGTTTCCGTTAATTCCGTGAAATCCGTAATATCCACCTTCACTGAGAAAGACTTTTGATACCGATTTTCTGTAAAATCCGCGAGAACCGCAATGGCCACCCATGACACAGAGCTGTCCGCAGAGTGGAACTTGCAGCTGCTGGTGATTTCAGAAGCTGGAATATATCGTGAACAAATCTTTGTGTATGTTGACGGATTTTGCGGAATTTATGGAAACAGAGATAGTTATCAGACACTAGTGTTACTCAAATTCCACACATTTACAATTTGTCAATTGTTGGTTATGTACCTCCAGCTGGAATGTTTTGAAAATAAAAAAATCAACTTATTAACGACCCATTTCAACCTCATGTGCTTTTTTTTTTACTATTTTTAACATCCACCTAGTATCATTTGAGCAAATGTAGGTGTTAAGGTATGTGTGCCGGGGTCATTTCATTCCGGCATTAATATTCAAAAGTGATCTCACAAGCTTAACCCTGTAAAAAGCGGAACACTTTTGCAAAGGCCAGATCAGCCTGAAGATGATGCGGAAAGCAAACTATCACTGCAGGCAACTCAGCAGCGAGAAAATTAAGGGAGCAACGTTGTGATATTCAAGTCCATTGTTGATAAGTGCAGCGTAGAAAGTGCTAAGTGTGTTTGCAATATGGACGATGGTTTTGTAAAGGCATGGAACAAGGTGTGTAAGACGAGAGATGCCTATGACAAAGCATTACAAGGTTAGTACTGTTTGCAGACTTTCAATTTCAAGAAGCTCTGTCTAAGCATCTGGTGGATGAAAACTTAATTAATGGGAAAACAATTTCGATTTTATCCTTTCAGAAGCTAAAAGCGTAGCCTTTTTCTTTAGCGCCATAAGTACGCAAGGGCCGAGAAAGAAAACTCAGACGGATAAAGACAAAACTGATGATGAAAACGGTGCTGAAAGCGATGGCGAGCCTTTTACAGAGAGCCAAGTTTCCAGCACGTCGATTCAGACATGAATTTCAACTTATCCAGCCATAATTAATAAAAAAGCTGAGGCCATCTTCAAGTTATTGGATTGCACTGACAACACCAAATGGCGCTCCAGCAAACCCAATAACGGTTCACCGCGGGCTACTGCAGCTGGAATGTGGAGTTGATGCATCTGTATGCGCAAGTCAGTATTGTTTCTTTTTTGGTGTTTTGACAATTTCAGCAAGGTAGAGAGAATCGAAAGAGGCATAAACTGCTCATAAAGAACAAGTTTCAAAGAATGTTTTATTTCCTCTAAAGCAAATTGACAGAACTGCAATAACACTGTTGCATTTATATGGCTGTTAAATGTTGGTGGTTTGTTTTAGAATTAAAGCAATTGTGTCTCTTTTCATTTTGTTAATAAGGTCCCTTGTTGAGAGGTCAAGGAATCAGTCGCCATGAAGGAGGTGTTCAAAGTCATGAAAGATCACAGCAATGGGTTCATGCAAGATCTCGTAACATTATCCTATCAGCACTGTTTTATATCAGAAGCCCAGAAGTTTTTACAAGATCCTCATGACATTACTTAGAGGGATGTGGTACCGAGAACGTTGTTCGCGTTTGCGTCGTTTCAGTCTTGAAGTTCATTTAAGTCGGTTCTATCTGATGCTATTGCTAAGATTTAAGGTGCCAAACTTATTTTTGATCGTTTTGGCTTTGATGGCACCACCCAAGGCGCACCTTTGGGAAGGCCAATTGAAGATGAAGAGCTACGCCTGGGAGAAAAACTGACGGTCCTTATAAATGACATCTCTATAGCAATGAA
>JAHPZR010020856.1:0-18343 GCA_019787425.1 Platygyra sinensis | reverse complement strand
ACTTTTATAGATTGTGCTAGAATAAATTTTAGCATAAGTTGAGAAATAGCATTATGATAATTTCTCCAATTTTTAGTACTGCTACCATAATTTGCAGATTTTGATGATTATCAGAACATTTTGGGTTTTGACAGATACATTGATTCGCAAATCCCAATTATAGGCTGACATTGTTCAATGTTTTAGCAGTATTTGCAGTTTACTGAGCACAGAAATGGAGGCCTGTACGCGAAGCGGAAGTCCCATGGCAAGCCACGCCAGTCCCAATACCTCAAAGGCAAGGCTACAACAATGGCATCAGCTATACTAGCTGATTTGAGCAAAACCTTATACCTACAGCATCTCAGAGAAATGATGGGCTAGAACCAGACACAATTACCAGAGACCGTTCCCTAGCAATAGTCAACAAAGGGAAAGTACAGGCTTCTGATTAAGGAAAATGTATTTTTGGACATATTAGCCATGGTTTTTGAAGAGCACAATTTAAAGAAGTAGCATAACTTGGAAAAACGAGCATAATTTTAGCATAATTTGGCAAAAAAGAGCAGTGCTACTGGCATAATGTGCTACTTTTACTAGCAAAATCTATAAAACTAAGCCTAGTTAAAGACCACACTGGGAAAATATGGATGTGAGGACCTAATGGCTGCACTTGATCCATATTGTCAAGACCTCAGGTTGATATTCAGTCAATATGAAGTTTTACATACACGCATCAAGAAATTTGACACACTACATGTACACTGTAAATATATTTTGTCTCTCCATAAAGTCACACAATTATAAATTTTTTTCTGAATTGAGGAAATCCCACACATATCTTAATAAAAGAACAGAGCTGGCACATATACATGTAATAAATAATACTATTATTAGTCAACGCAACCAACTCACATCCTCCTCTTTGAAATCCTTATCAAGACCATGCAGGATAACAACATTAGTGGGCTCCTCTTGTCGACTGTCTTGCCACTTTCTGTCATCATCTCGGTGTCTGCTACGAGACAGCTCTCTGTCATCCCAGTCCCTGTCTCGATCACTGCGATCGCGCTGTTATGAATGACAATGATTCTTTAGTTGTGTTTGAAAATAAAAAAGGTACTGCTCATGACGTGAAAAAATTCCTCTTGTTTATCGCTTGTGCCAAGACCGTGAATATCGAAGAATCTTGAAATGACTGTAAGTGCACATCCAATTTGAAGGTAATAAAGCATTCTGTATATACATATATTCATACATCTGCTTTGAGATATACAAGTCCGGTTATGTATATCTCTGTTAGCATTATACAAAAGAATTTTTTTAAGTACTCTCAATAAATTTCTGTTTTGTACTTTTATTATATGGAGGAGAGTGTTTTAATGGGAACTAAACCACTCGTAGATTCCATATGCCACTTCATCCGGGACGCGAGTGGCATATTTTCTGTATGCCACCTTTGTGAGTGTCTTATCGTTCAATGATGTCATGATTCCCGCCTTTTGCTTTTGTTACATTTAGTCTCCATATAACAGAAAGAACATTACACATTGGCTCGAAGATATGAATTTTATGTTCTTGTGACAAGAACAATATCTCACTCATTCGCTTCGCTCACTCGTGAGATATTGTTATTGCCACTCAAACATAAAATTCATATCTTCTCGCCACCGTGTAATATCCTATATATATGTGTATTCAGAAATTGAAAAATGATGGTTTCAATTATTGATTGAGATATGTACACTGTACATTGTAGCTACTTCTCAGAAATTTTTTTCCAGTGCCACACAATTATCAATTAAATGATATGAAACATCTTAAGTTTGAACTGTAGCCATTAATGTTTTCACACGCACTGTACATACAGTAGTTTATATTCTGAGACACTGATATATAAAAAACTGTAGCAAAAAGAACTTAAACAGATTAACATGTATTTCTATCATGAACTTAAAATCATGCAAGAAAAACAAGGAATATGTGTACAACTTCATCACTGTAATAGTCCTCAGGGTTGCTCCTCTGTCGACTCCACTCTCTGCTATATCCTGTCCTGTCTTTATTGTCGTAGTCCCAGTCACGATCTCTGTCGTAACCCCTGTCACGATCTCGATCTCTGTCATAGTCTCGATCCCGAGATCTTCCATAGTCTCTATCACCATTGAAATCTCGATTCCGATCCAACCGATCACGATCGTAACGGTCCCTGTCCCGATCTACACTATCACGTTCATAGCGGTCCCTATCCCGTGACCTGTATCCATCCCTGTCACGATCTCTGTCACTCCTGTCTTTATCACGATCATTCTCGCGGACTCTTTCTTTGTAATAATCTCTATCACGACCAAAAGGATCAGGCGCATCACGACGCTTTGAATCTGGACTTCGGCGTCGCTCATCTCTATCTGATCTACCATCCCTAAACCGGCTCAGCTCTCGACCAATGTTGCGTTCAAGATCACGGTCTCTTGTATCCAGCTCTCGGTCGCTGCCTCTGTAGTTTGAACTTCGCCTCAGATCACTGGGGTCGTCTTTTATCCTACATCAGTATTTCAAACCAAGGATGGAAGTAGTGAGTATCAGTTGCCAAATCAAAAAATATTGACCTTACTCACCTCACGAATATCAAAATACTGATGTTTTGACCTTTTTGACACCTACGAGAACTTGAATGAGCCAATGCACCCTACCAGAACGTTCTAACAATTTCTTCACCAAAAGATGCCATAAGCCAGGTAAAGGAATCTTGTGAACATGTTGCAGAAGGGTTCAGAGGTCAGTGGTCAAGACCGACTTTTGGGGTTTGCCCAAACCCAATGTGTAGAGGAAAAAAATGCAAAATCCTCAAAAAACGGATTTTTTAATATCTGCAGGATCAGTGATATTCAAACAACAACGGAGACGATGGAGTATTTAATCGATCATACTCACTTCAATTGGCATAATTATATCAACGAATCTAATTATGCAAATATACTCAAAATACTTTTCTGTAAGAATAGTACAAAACTCCTACTTTTAACAACATTGAATTAAGGTAGACATGAAGTTCAGAACCTTTCAGCGGTGTCTTGCCGCCTATTGTCCATTTTCTTAGCGTCTGATCGAGGAAAACGTACAACTGGAGACGAAGCAACCTACAATTCTTGAAAACTGTGAAGCACTAGTCACCTGCAAATTGAGGATAAACGTTCAGTAAAGCGATCTAGCGAGTAAACAGTAGCCTTCATACACGGTTCGGAGAGGACATCACTTGTTTACGCGAGGAAATGGGCGTGATTTCGACGAAAAAAAGGAGGCGCGGAGCAAAAGATGCCATAAATCCAAACATGGCGGTTGGTCCGTGACCTTTCCAGAGAGCCAATCGCTTGCTCAATCGCTAATAATCACTGCGAGTAAGAAACCTGTGGATAAAGAGTTAGCTAAAAAATTCCATTGCATTTCTTTCTACTACAGAATACAAACCTTTCGTCTGTATGCAAAACTTGAATAAATTCAACGAAAAGCGAACGAAAAGCTCATGCCTCAACAGCATGTGCGGATTGTTTTCCACCCTCATCTAATGGTAAGGACTGGCTACTAAGTTACTAGCAGGGTTGGTTACCAAGCCAAGTTTCCTGCGCATGTCCTCATAGCGGAAGCAAGATGGCGGACGAAGGTGAAAATGACGGACTGAAGGTATTTATTAACTGAACAACCTTTAAAAACGTAAAAAGCTTAATTCCTTGGCAGTTAATTCAATCTTTATTTTTTGCTATGAGGATGGGAAGTATAAGAGAGAGAAAAATCCCGGTCTGTATGAGGCTAAAGCCATTTCATCCATAAGTCAGCTGACAAGTATTGCAAGGCATACATATACATGTAAGCTTTTATGGAAATGTCTTAAGAAATTTAATTTTGCATTTGCCCTTGTAGCACAAGGAGGTGGCTCGCATATTTAACAACTTACCTGAAAGGCAAGCAAAGGTGAATTACTTGCTTGCGACACAAGAAAAGGCAGAAACCGCCAAGGTACTGTAGAGTGATTGCACACATAACTTTGTCACATTTTTAATTGACCAACTTATGGTACAAAGAAAACACGTTTTTTAAAATTTACTTTTCATGCCATTGTGTATCAGTCTGCAGTCTGTTCTTCTTAGCTGACCAAAAAATAACATGTTATTAGCTAAATTCCATCAGCCCTAGGTTATTTAATACAGATGTAGGTTTTTCATGGTCAACCTCATCGTTGGAGACTTAATTTAGGGGCTACTAGCTGGAACAATGCAATGATTTCAGGAAAAAGTTCGCTTCAAGAGCTGAAGAGCACCTGGGATCTTATTATTACTGAGCCAGTTCCATCCTGCTAATTGGCCAGAAAAATATTTTTTCCGCCCAATCAGCAAGGAGGTCTAGACAGGTAACTCTGTCGCCTGCTTACACGAATTCGTTTTCCTAGTTGCTTGGTCTGTTCAACGGGAAGATTGTCATGGCGAGTTTCAGAAAAAATATATTCAATGAAGCTGAGGAAATCACAATCTTAACATGGGGGCTAGAAACCAATACTCTTCCATCAATTTTCTCGTTGGATTTGTCTAAGGTATATCATAATTTTTGATAGCTAACATACCCGATTTCTACACTGTTGCTTTTGGTTACGGGAAAAGCTAGTGGAGTACATAAGGTTACTTATTATTTTTCTTCTGTCGTTGAATAACTTCTGAGACTTTCCATGATGAACAAATCCAATGTTGACCCAACAATATTTTATTTCTTTTTCTTCTCCAAAAAAACCCACACAATCTGCAACAATCATCCTCACATTGTGGATCCATCGTACAGAGGACAAACTAAAGCTGCATTTTCGTTTGGCATGATAGCAAGAAAAGTGCATGCACTGTAGTTAGCCGATCATTCTCACATTCGGTCGACATAGTTGCATGACCCATGCAATGGCGATTTGCACATCATGGAAAGTTTTAGAACTTATTCAACGATCGAGGAGATAAATCCACCAGGAAAATTGATAGAAGAGTATTGGTTTGTAGCCCCACCCCCTATTTTAAAGCTTGAAAAGTCCTCGGCTTCACTGACTATTTTTTTTCTGAAACTTTCCACAACAATCTTCCTGTTGAATGGGCCAAGCAACTAGGTTGATTGATGAAGAAAACCTACTTGGTGTAAGAAGGCAACAGAGTTACTCGGCTAGACCTCCTTGCTGACTGCGGGACAGAATTCGACCACTTCTGGAACTGGTTTGGTAAGAATAAGTTCCCAGGGGCTCTTCAGCTCTTAAAGTAAACTTTCATCCAAAAATATCGCATCGTCCCAGCTAGTATCCCCTGAGACAAGGTCAACCTGCAAACAGGCTCATGTTATGGGAGCACACATGTGAGCAGCACCTCTTCGCACAGGCGTCTCCCTGCTGAATTGCTTTTTGCTGCTTGCACATACAGGTGAGCCTGCTCCCAGACCATTCTTTGCAAATGTAATTGCCTCATTTGTACCAAGATTGGGCAGGACTGGAGTGGATATGACATTTAAATATATGTAAATGCTGCCATATCTATGACTGGGTAGATAAATGTAATGGCTATTAGCAGGGACAACTCTAAAAGCCAGAAAGAAGGATTGGTGGAATGGCAGAAAAAAGGTTGAAACACTAAAAGATGGAATCACAGAATGGCGTAACAGTAGAAAATCCCCAAAAATCCTAAAAGACGGAATGAGGGAAAATCACCTTAAATCCTAAAAGGTTGAATGACACAACATAATCTGAAATCCTACAAAATGGAATGAGGGAATACAACTCAAAATTCTGAAAGACAGGACTACAACTAAGAAAGCCTCCTGTCTTAGGGAAGGAGTTAGGAAGTAAAAAAGAAACTGTAAACTATCAATTCAGTCTTAGGATAAGGAGAAATGTACATGTACATGTACATGTGTAAAGTCTAAATACTGTAAAGCAAAATACTTTATTGGAGATCTTCTTCATTGCAAATTTCATTTCTAGCTCTCAAATCTATCACTTACTTGAGATGTTCTAAAATTATTGTTATATTTCAGTTTACAGTAATTTTATTTGATTCCCACTGAAATATATTTCAATGGAAAATTAGCTTGTGTAGCAAGCGTTTCTGTGGGATTGAGGAGCAAAGAATCTATGGGATTGGGGAGTAAAGAAAGACCAAAGAACAGGGCATTCCGTGTTTTGCCCATGCGAAAATCGGGGTAGAGACAAAGTAAGAAAGTGGGGGATGGAACAGAAGGAAACACTGGCAGACAAACCCCTCGGTTTTGAAAACCTCATTCGCCAGCAAACAGGGCTCGTGATTGGCTGGACTAGTCAAGCGTTATTGATATGTGTTGATCATAGGTCTTGACTCCTGAGATCCAGAACAATAAGGGGAAGACGTGTTCAAAAATTGTTTGCAAAAAGCTTTTAATTAACTTTCTTGCCTATTGAAGATTTAATCATGAGCTCGACAGTATGGTGGAAATCCTGTAGTGCAATACACATTTATTGCAGAAGCAAGTGTGACACTATTTACAGCTGTTCCTTTAATTTTAAAGTGCCCCTGTGACAAAAAATAAATTATTTTTTTTCTTTGGATTTCAAAACTATGTTAACTAAACACTAAGTGACCCAAGTTTTAATCCTTGATTTTAAAAAGGCACCTGTTTATTTTAACTGGAACTTTCCTATTTAATGATCCTCCATTACCAAATTTAAGTTCTTGAGAGAGCTGGATCGAGGAGAAAATGACGTCAAAGGCTCACTAGTTTAAGAATGCAATGCGTGTGTACGCTGCAGAATTAATATGCAGCACGGGAGTTTTGGGCTTTCACACTTTTAAACTCGCACTTTGCATACATAATAAGCTGCGTTCACACGCTGAAATTTTAAGCTGGTGAGCCTTTGACGTCACTTTTCCCGGATCCAACCCTCTGAGGTCAAATCGGTCAGGTTTGAACGTGAGTAATGGCGGATCGTGAAACCCAGAACTTACACTCAAAGTAAACAGCCTTTGGATAAAAATGAAAGGTCAGAATTTTTCCAGTCAAGTGTTAAGCAGACACACTTTCAGAATCTCAAGAAAAAAGGAAGTGATTTTTTTGATCACAGGGGCACTTTAATATTACTTTCTTGAATGCCATCAAGAACAAGATAATAAACCACAGGGCAGAAATTTTGTACTTCCACCAAGAATACTGTTCTGGAAAACCCAGTGAATTTGTCTGGCTTGTTACAACAAAGTTCCATCACCAACATTTTTTATCATTTTCCCTGCTGGATGTAATAGAATATAGTGCCTGAATTAGAGCGTATCATGAATAGCGTGCATGCTTTTCTAGGTTAATCAAATCGCTAATATAAGCTGGTGCAATACCATTTTAGTACTTTAGATAATAATATGCATAGTACATGTAATAATCTAAACGATAACAGATTCTTAACAACCACGAAAGAAATTATTTTACACATGGATGGGGTATAGGTTTACTTTCTAAAATTAGATATTATGTAAATAAAAACATATTACATCAATTGTATTATTCAATTATCTGTCATTTTCTCACCTATGGTTTATCAATTTAGGGCAATACTTATAGTGCTGCTCTTAAACCGTTAATAACTCTTCAATAGAGAGCTATACATACTATAACTTTTTCAAAACCAGATGAACACTCTGCAAGCTACTTTTTAAGGAATTAGAGATCTTTAAATTAACTGATCTTGCTATCCTTCGCAATGCAATCCTCATGTATCACTTTAACTATAACCTTCTTCCATCTTCCCTTGAAATTTTTTTTCAAACAGTAGCATCTGTACACTCATACAATACCAAGCTTGGTTCTAAATCAACCTGTTACTTTACATCAAAAGCATCAAAACAAACTATGGTAAAATTCAACATTCGCTTTGCAGCTGTAAAAGTTTGTAATCACCTTGACAAAAGCATTGAACACCTCCCCATTAAAATGTTTAATAACAAAGTCAAGTCAAACTCTTACAGTCTTACTGTTCATGAGTTTTCAACTGGTATTTGTTTGTTTGTTTACTTATTGTTATTTATTTAGTATACATATCTTTAAATTTATTTATTCTTTTCAGCTCTTTTTTATTGACTAATCAATTGCTTAGCTCATGAGCTTTAGCGCCAACCTACCTCCTAAATGTTTCTTTAAACATTACTTAGTTTTACTCAGCTCGATTAGCTTTTAAGTTATCCTGAGTAAGCATTACTTTTTTTGTATTAGTATATTATACTGTAAAGTTTAACTTTTTGTAATTTGGTAATAAAGCTGCTTGTTGTTGTTGTGTTTTGCATTTTTATTGACTGATTTATTTGTGGTTTTGTAATACAGGAAGAGAAGACAAAGAAGGATGATGCTACCTACTGTGTTTGTCGTACTTCTGACACCAGCCGATTTATGATGTAGGTGTCTGCAGGCTTGTATTATCAGCATGATACATGTAATATGATATGTAAGGGTTTCACTTTGAATCAATAATTCTGTGGTAATCTACTGTATAATCAGTTCTATAAGAGACACAAACCCTTGAGGTGGCCAAACACAGTTTTTGATACCTGTGTTTTATTTGTAACCTTTTGCAATCCTTGTGTGCATGCTGGATCACATCAGCAGGAGACTGTGTATAAAAACTGTTTGGCCACCTTAATAATAATCTACCAAATTATGAATAAATTAATTTATATACAGTGTATCAATATTTTTTTCTTGTTTCCTTAAATCATTTATTTCTAATAATATTATTTGTTTATTTACAGAGAACCTTTTAATTTTGTGTAGTCTCACCTGCAAAATTTAATAATTTTCACCTACTAGTTTAGCTTCTTGTAGTTATTTTGGGTGTCCTGTTGCCAATTTTCTGTTTTCTAAAAAAATTAATTACATTTTATAAATGAGGAAAAACTAACAATACAAATTGATGTTTTGGTGTGATGTCTTCATGGCACCATTGTCAAGGTAATGAAAAATAAGGAATACAAATTCTGCAAATTAATAATGGTCTAAGAATGAAGTTACTTAAAGGGAATCTCGGCTGTTGGCGCTAAGTTGCTCCAAATAATGCCTTGATTACAAATTTTACTAGACAAGGGAAACATAACATTTAATAACAATTATAATAAATGGAAGAGATTTCGGCTTTTAAATTTCCTGCACGCCACCATCTTGGATTTCATGACGTCACTGCATTGTCTCTATTGTTGGAAAGCTGAGGTTCTTTTGTTTGAAACAATAGGGCAATGCAGTGACGTCATGAAATCCAAGATCGCGACACATGGGAAATCTAAAAGCCGAAATCTCTTCCGTTTATTATTGTTATTAAACATTACATTTCCCTTGTCTAGTAAAATTTGTAATTATTTGGAGCAACTTAGCGTCAACTCGCACCAACAGCCGAGATTCCCTTTAATGAATGCGAGGCAAAATTACACCATTTCCTATTTTCCATTTGCATCTGTGTCTAAACAAGTCTTTGTGTGAAACCATTCACATTAAAATTAGTTCTGCTTACAGTTCATTCTCATGCAAATCAAAGTCATTTTCATATGAATGGTTTCACATGAATACTTGTTTTGAAATAGAGGCACAAGATAACTCAGAAATGGCTCATTAAATCATAGCGTCAGAGACTTGTACTAACAATGTGTTCTGGTCATCATAGTTGTTTTTGTTGTTTCTCAGTCTGGATCATGTGAACAGGTTCTGTATGATAGTCATGATGTTGCTGGTGATAGAAATTATACAACTGTTCAACATCTTTCAGCAACAGTTATGGTGGTAGTGGTAGTTGTTGTGTCAAGGCTGATGTAATTAAGAAACAAAATGATGGTGTCTAGACTGTATAATGTTCTTCTACATTTTTTTGTAGTAGCTACAGCCTTAATTTCAACACTCAAAATATCAGAAATATAAGAAAACAAGACAGTTTTGTTGCAGCTACTGAAAGCTGGGTTTTTGAAGAAACATACCAGTAATGATGAAAGTAGTTAAATCTTTTTATTTAATTCTGAATATCTCTTTTGCGTAGCTGTTGTGACCAATGCGACGAGTGGTTCCATGGGGACTGTATCGGTATTACAAAGCTAGAGGCAAAAGAGATCAAGCAGTACTATTGCAGAGAATGTCTTGGTAAGATATTTTCCTTAAAGAACCACACACTATTTTTGACTTGCTTTTATGTAATGTTCAAAAAACGAGCAGAAGTGTTTTATCGGGTTTAAAACCACGAGGCTCAGCCAAGTGGTTTTAGACCCAATAAAACATGTGCTGCGAGTTTTTTGAACGGCTTCAAAAACATTGCACAAAAAGCGTGTGTCTTGGGAGTCCGAACAAAGGTTCAAATTGTGAGGGGAAGATATCAGCATACAAGAAAAACAAGCTATGCCTTATTAGTATTCTTTATATAAAGAATATTAACGAGGAGTGTTTCATGGGGATATAAAACTCATGCACGTGACCCTTTATCAGTGTTTTGATAGGCTGTTAAGCTCATGAATTATTAATGAGTTTTTGAAACTGTATATTATTATCCTGCCAACATTATTATTATGTTGGTACAATGTAAGTCATGAGCAACAGGTCTTTTCAGAGCTATCCTCGTCCAGACTATCACACTGAATGCGTTACAAATACCCCTTGATGCAAACCATTTACCATGAACTACCAATCTTGTAGTTAAGTGAGCTTGAAACATGCTCCTTTTGATTTCTCTTTTTATATTCCAGAAAGCAATCCAGATCTTTGCATCAAGTACAGGATCAAGAAACCTAAACCAGAGAAAAGTGACAAAATCCAATCAGAGAAAAAGGAAAAACGGGATTCAAGTAAAGATGATGTATGTCTTGTCTTCGCATCAAATGATTGTTGTTTGTGTTAGATTACCCTGAGGGACCACACACCTGTAATATATTACACTGTTCTGAATTTGCCGAAAGTGAAAATTTTATACTCAGATCTTTTTTGCATCAGGCATCAAGTATCAGGAATGTGTTCTTAAAATGGTACAATTTACTACAATCTGTGCAGCAATAGGCAAATTTTGATATATCAAAAATCCTAACTTGGCAGCAAGTTTAAAAGCAATCGCACCAAGGTTAAGTGCTGAATCTATTAAATGATTTATTTTGTTTTATTCCCCTGAGCCTTGGCACCAAGTTAGAATTTCTAATTATTACATAATTATCAACCTTGACCTGTTGGTGTCCAGTGTTAAACTTGTCAGCTACATGTACAATGGTTAAAATATTCTTCAGATTTTTGACAATTTTAAATAAATTATGACATAGTTATATGGTTACTATATTATTATAAGTACAAAATACTACATTTTACTACATTTGAGCATGGTTACTCTAAATTTTAAAAGACTCCACTGACACCTTTTGTTTACTGTGAATCATCTTTTGTATTGTAGAGTGAGCGAAAGAGGTCCAAGAGAACATGCGGAGAATGTGTTGCTTGTGTAAAGACGGAGGACTGTGGCCAGTGTGACTTTTGCAAGGTGCTTTAATTTGTAATACTACCAGTTACACTGAATTTCAGGATTGTTCTGAATAAAGATAACCTATGACATTTCCGTACAGATTTTCTTTGATGATAAACTTAATATTTTTTTCATAAGAAGGATTAGGAATAAAATGTTTAGGCAATGACCTCTGAGAGGCTGAAATGTTGTGTGACTTCTTATCACCGATTTTTATCACAAAGTCTATATTCTAAGAAATTACTCAGAAAATAAACATAATTATTGTTTTGTATTGACTAGATTTTAAATACTCATATTAACTTGAATGAAACCTTGCTTCCTTTGGACTTAAGGTAATTCCCTTGAAGTTGTTCTACTATCAAACTTTTTTTGAAACTTGGCGTAATGAACATTCATGGTATGAACATTATAAAAATGCAATAAAACAAGTGGGGTCACTGTGCTTGTTTACGCGTCAGAAAGCTCTTAAAATGGAGTATTTTACTGGTTGCGCGTTAAAAGTTCGAATCACCTTCATACAGAATTAAATCTTGGTTACTTGAAAGGAACAAAGTTTTGTCTTGAAAGTAAAGATTCATTTATTGGCATAAGCAGTATTGCTTCATTTAAGCCATTTTTGATTGCCTGGTTGCGGCGGGAATATTGCACTTTTTTGGACAGTTCCGTGGCTAACTTGATGTCTTTGCCTTGGCCAAAATACACCCAGTTGGGAACTATTTTCCAAAAAATCTCATGTTCTACTATCAAACTTTTTTTCCTCTTCGAATATGTTTTTCATTAGACTGTTCTTAGCAAATACCTAAAAGAAAAATCGGGGGTAACCGTGCTCGTTTAAGAGAAAAGGAGAATTTTTTCTGTTATCGAGCTTAGTTTGAGGGAAATCTCTTACGTTTTGCACGTGCACATGCTCGTGTGCGCGCGCTGATGACGCGAAAATCGTGCGCAGTAGGGATGCACAATGCAATACTAAGGAATTACCTTAAGGTCATTCCACTGAAATAGAAGCTAAACTGAGATTTTCTCAAACTTTACCAATTGATTGTTTATATTATAGGAACTTAAATTTGGAAATAAAAATGAGGGGTCCCCATGTTCGTTTAGGAGCAACAGCACCTCGTTTATACCATATAAATCCTTATAAAAGCACCACGATTGCTTGCTAAATTCACGTTTCTGACGATTGTTTTTTTCTCAAAACTGAGAATTGGCCCATATTTATTTTACATAGAGAAATTTACTACTCAATTCAAAACGACAGAAAAAAATGATAGGTCACCGTAGTCGTTTTCGAGAAAATGACGATTTACCTCTTCGGCGAGGTCCAGTCGTAAAGAAAAAGCCGCCATTTTCTAATGCGCGCGCGCTAATCACGCGTAAAACTATGCGCAGTAGGGATGCGCAATGCAATACTGGGGAATGACCTTAAGTCAATTAGTCAGTCATATAGTCAGTCAATCATATTGATAGTCAGTTAGACAGACAGACAATCAGTCAGTCAGTCTGTCAGTCAGTTAGTAAGTTAGTCAGTCAAACAGACTGACTTGCTGTCCATTGTACATGCTTTCAGGACATGAAAAAGTTTGGTGGCCCCAACAAGATGAGACAGAAATGTCGCTTACGGCAATGCCTTTTGAAGTCAAGGGTAAGAGATGCAACTACCTTCCTCATTTTTGCAGATTTATGGCCAGTGTGAACATGCTTGGGCCATAAGTTGAACTTGAAAAAACTTGGTCTGCAACTTACAGTATGGACCTTGAACTCAGTTAGCAAGAGGTATTCAATTACATATTATAATTATACATTGAACTCTCTAACTCTTTTCTGATTGGCCAAAAGTGTACAGCAAATTTTTGAAATCATCGCCCGTGATGCATAACTGCAGATTATACAATAATCATGTCAAGGACACTCAAGGTCATGGGTAATCATGTCATGTATGACCGCGGTGCATGATTTCTAAGGGTAATCATGTCAAGTTCGCAAGCTTTGTGTTGCTTCCCATCAGTGAAGAAGCAAAAACATGACTCCAATTTTTTTTTAGTTCAATGTATAATAAAACAATTATTAGATTCGGTTTTTGTGATAGCCAGAATAATCAAGGTCTCAGTAAGGGTTATCAGCCTCAACCTTTGGCTTCGGCTGATAACCCTTACCTCGACCTTGATTATTCTGGATATCACAAAAACCTCATCCAATAATTGTTTATAATTACACATACATGTACATCCATGTACTTGAATGTATAATCTCCATGTACATAAACTCGATAGTCAGTTTGGTAAATATATTTAGGTCTGCATGCAGCGTATAGAACTTAAATATTGTGTGTTTGACGTGTCAGTTTGTTTGGTGTGTATCTGGACAACATCAATACACTATTCTCAAATTGAGGGGCTATTTTTCAGGTTCTGTTAAGAGGCGGCTCCACTTACAGGGATATGCTAAAAGGGGAAGAGGCTAGGAGAGAAGATCTTGACATTGACATAGAGGTAAAATTCAACAGGATTTGATGAACGTGAAATGATCCTCTCATACGAGTCGATGTAATTTCAATCTCTTGTATTTCTGCCTAGTTTAAATGATCTCTGTGTTGTTGCGAGAAATCTATTTAGGTAAAAGTTTAAGTTCTTGATTAGATTGTTGAGTTATATATTATGTAAATAAATATAAGCACACACCAATCCACCGTAAGGAAAAAGATGGCGACTAGTACATTTACCTATAATGCTTTGCGCACGAAAACTCTAAAAGAGCGTATGAAGACACACAGAAAAATTGTAAGTTATTTAAACTCGACAACAGCAATGCTGTTAGTATAGGAACGACTGCCGTTAAACCATATCTTTTTTATGCCTACTGGGCTTAGTTTGGTTCGCAAGGTATTGTGGTAAAATGTACAGTCGCCATCTTTTTTCTTACGGTGGATTCCTTGAAATAAAAATGAAAGAATGTTCACGCATTATTTTTGAAACATAAAACAACAGTTAAAAAAAATTTCATTATTTATTTGTTCTCGCATCAGAGTTTGACTCCTAGAAAGCAGCGCAAAGCAGTGAAGATGAAGCATGCAAAGTCATCTGAAAGTAGAAAGGTTTGTACATAAAGGTGATTTGCTTGTGAGAGAATACATTAGTGTGGTACATGTACAACCAGGTTAAATGAAGCTTAATACAAAAGACTACAAAAAGACGATTCACTGAGAGGCAAAACGCCTGGACAATTGATGATCAAAAATTCGCATCACATTTGCGGGAAAAAAAACAGTCATTGCTGAATTACATTACTGTAGCAAAACCTACTAAGTTTGGTTCGAAAATTCGCGTGCATTGAAATTATAGGTCTCCTGAAAATTCGACTTGTTATCGCCTAAATACCAGTTGTAGGAAGTTTCCCCGAACATGTACAGTAAGCGCTGAAAAGCCAGGAAATTGGTTGAAATTTGTATAAATCAGATTGTTACTTGTCCCGTCACAGTGATTCTAATTTACTTCTCCAGGCAACATGACACCATCCCGTAACTTCTTGATAGCAAGTACAATGCATTTTAGAGCTCTCAAGTTTCGAAAAACATACTCAAGATTGCTTTTCCAGGATATATTTTCGTATATGTATATTTCCTGTTTCTCTTTTGTTTTAAACCATGATTACGTCTTGGCCATTAACGCGCAAAGAGAGAACTTAGGTAATAAACATATACAGACATGCACATGTAGCCAATATGTAGATATTAATGACTGGTCCTGAGGGGAACAGTGAATTATTTTTCCCGTGAATTTTTTTTTACTCTGATCACGTGCAACAGCGGTCAACATTTCGCGTTTGACGTCATAGTTTCCGCAATGTTACCCGCTTATGGCATTTGGCGGGAAACAGTTTCATTGTTAGATGTCATGTGACCATGAACTAGCCAATGAATGGGCACGCTGTAGCGGGAAAAACGCCAGCTATATAAAGGCCCGTTTACACAGGCGATTTTTGTCGCGGCAACTCGATGTAATTTTTGTCGCGCTGAAGTTGCAACAAGTTTCAAACATGTTCGAAACCCCTGCGATATTGAGGCGACAAATCGCACTGAAAATCGCACCAGGTTCACACGTGCGATTTTGAAGTTGCAACGTACGCGCGACTAAAATTGCATCGAGTTGCCGCGACAAAAATTGCCCGTGTAAACGGGCCGTGACAATCTTGTTCATTATATGGCTGTGTCTCACAAGGATTGGAAACTACTGAATTCACGAATTCGCTTGGCTGCGATATTGAAAGTGGTCTAGATTTTCCCATCTAGACCGGCATCTAAACCAGTAATGTTTTGCGGCAGAAACTTTTTTAGACCTAATTGGTATGTGCAGTCCATACTGGAAAACATTGCTCTTGTTCTCTTTTGGTAAGTTTGTGGGCCTCGCCTTCAGCTTAGTTTATGAACATACATCAAAAGGACTTCGACTAACCTTACCGGCCTTTCAAGCAAAATCACTTCAAAGTATATTTACCAGGACCCAACCAGTTTTAAAATCCTTGTGGAATTTGTTATTCCTTTTGTTTAAACAGGAAAAGTTAAGGCAATCTTGCGACAGACCACGCAAACGAAAGAGAATTATGTCCAACGAGGAAAAGAGTAGAATGTCCATTGAATATGCTGATGAGAGAGAAAGAGATGAAGTTCCACGTCAGTGTTATGGACCTGGTTGCACCAATGCTGCTCGCTCTGCTTCAAAGTATTGCAGTGATGAGTGTGGAATTCAGCTGGCTGTCAGGTATACAAAGTCACGTACAAGTTGAATTACATACTAGATAGAAAGTATTGCTTGATAACTTTCAAAAGGATAGTGGTACATTAGGGTTTAACCACATTATGACAGCATAATAAACAGTACCACATGAAAGTACTGCTCAATAGCTTTCATTTGAATGGTCACACGCTAAGGTTTCTTCCACAGACGTAAAAGTTAGAACCACCTTGAACAGCGTTACAAACAGTACCACATGAAAATACTGCTCGATAGCTTGGATTTGATTGCGTACACACTAGGGTCTCATACACAGACTTCAAAGTTAAATCCACATTGTACTGCATAATAAACAGTATCACGTGAAAGTACTGTTCAATAGCATTATTTTAAT
Source organism: Platygyra sinensis (assembly GCA_019787425.1). NCBI lineage: Eukaryota > Metazoa > Cnidaria > Anthozoa > Scleractinia > Merulinidae > Platygyra > Platygyra sinensis. The sequence goes on along the minus strand of JAHPZR010020856.1, from coordinate 1,737 downwards.
GATCACACGCCACCCTTAAATCACGCTGCATCGCATAAATTCAACGCTACTTCTGATAGAGTTCTTTTCATAATCATGTTTATTTTTGCACGAAAGACGTATTCAAGAGATTTTACCACAGCGAATGGCACAGTGGAAAAAAACTGCAAGTGTCGCTGATCACAAGGCTGAGGAATTTCTAACGAAACTGGCGAAAAGGAAAGAGGTATGTGCAGTAAACAGAGTTGTCTTTTCCTGCTTTTATTAACGCGAGTGTGCTTAATGTAGGTTATAGTATTTTCTGACGCTTCGATTGACGTTGAAGCAAAAGTGAATACGCCAGGGTAGCTTTGAGAATATTCAGGCCGATTTACAGAGTTGATAAAAATTTATCGCATGTGTCCAGCTTTGACAAGAAGTTATCTTTACAAGATGAAGACGAGAGCAGCCAAGTTACGTTACCTTGATTTGTCATCAAATTCTCAAGACTACAACTGCAACAAATGGAAAGCAATCACTAATGGGAATTACTATTTTCATGATTTCAACACTACAAGGTTTTGATTTTGTAGGAAGCTCAAGAGAAGCTGTTAGAACTTGACAGACAAAGCAACAAACTTGATGCTTTTATAGAGAAGTCCAAGAACGCAACTATTGAGGAATCAGAGGTAATGAACAAAGAGAATAAATCCCTCACATAGGCCTCCGTTCCAAGCTAATCTCTGTCAACTTACTTTCTTGGGAAATCCCAGGAGGTTCTTAAAATAGCCAATCCTGTGACGCGTATTTAGTCACGTGGACAACCCAAGAGACTTGCGATGCATTTTCATCTTGAAGGAAAACATCCACGCAACGCGCGTGGTAACGTTGTTTGCGGAAGAACTGGGTACCGTGTCTAAATAAGGGATTCAGTCTCTTACCCGACAGTCTCTCTTGTTGCCGTTGCAACTGATTTTTAACAATCATCAAACTTGTCCTCAAATCCAACTAAGCGGCCTTAAAAGAATGGTTTTTTGACATTGAAAACGCCATCAAATTTTCGTGTCACCTCTGCCGTCCAATGTCTAAAAGAAAACATTCTTTTGACGGCGTTTTCTAAATGTTTGACCATGTTTAAATAATAAAAAGTGTTTTATCAGGATAAGAAAGATGATCGCTCTTGACTGCATTTTCGAGAGTTATACAGATTTTCTTTTTTGAACTGTTTAATTGTGTACGCCAGTTAACTGATTATTTCGTTCTTTTTCTTTGTTAGGCACAAGAAACTGAAGACGAAACAGATCTTCAGATCCATTGCATCACTTGCGGTCTTCCATTAGCTCCGAAAGTTGCTTTAAGACACATGGAGAAGTGCTACATGAAGGTTTGAACGAACAAAGTGGTTCTGTTTTGAAAAGGGTTTTTAGTGTGAAAGGGCTCAGAGAAACGAGAGCGCCTGGAAAAATTAACCAGAAATTCTAGTTACCTGTTTGACTGTCTGTCTTTTAACTTGGTTTTGGTTCCAACGAAGATTCAAACTAACAGGCAGATGCATTCGTTATATTGTCTCCTTTCCTTTTGCAGAATGAAAGTTTAACGACATTTGGTTCAATCTACAAAAGTGCTGGGTAAGTGAATCGTTCTGTCTTTTGCCTCGTTGCCTCCTTCAGTTTGTCCTCTGACCTTGTTCAACCTGGCTGTGTGGAAAGCTTGTGTTGTTTGTCAATGGGATCACACTTCTTCTCTCTTAAAGTCATTTTGTTGTGTGACAATGTAGGA
>JAHPZR010020854.1:0-13482 GCA_019787425.1 Platygyra sinensis | reverse complement strand
AAGTCAATTAGTCAGTCAGATACTGTAGTCAGTCAATCATATTGATAGTCAGACAGACAGACATACAGACAGACAATCAGTCAGTCAGTCTGTCAGTCAGTTAGTAAGTTAGTCAGTCAAACAGACTGACTTGCTGTCCATTGTACATGCTTTCAGGACATGAAAAAGTTTGGTGGCCCCAACAAGATGAGACAGAAATGTCGCTTACGGCAATGCCTTTTGAAGTCAAGGGTAAGAGATGCAACTACATGTACCTTCCTCATTTTTGCAGATGTATGGCCAGTGTGAACATGCTTGGGCCATAAGTTGAACTTGAAAAAACTTGGTCCGCAACTTACAGTATGGACGTTGAACTCAGTTAGCAAGAGGTATTCAATTACATGTAGATATTATAATTATACATTGAACTCTCTAACTCTATTCTGATTGGCCGAAAGTGTACAGCAAATTTTTGAAATCATCACCCGTGACGTCATAACTGTAGATTATACAATAATCATGTCAAGGACACTCAAGGTCACGGGTAATCATGTCATGTATGACTGCGGTGCATGATTTCTAAGGGTAATCATGTCAAATTTGCGAGCTTTGTGTTGCTTCCCATCAGTGAAGAAGCAAAAACATGACTCCAATTTTTTTTTAGTTCAATGTATAATAAAACAATTATTAGATTCGGTTTTTGTGATAGCCAGAATAATCAAGGTCTCAGTAAGGGTTATCAGCCTCAACCTTTGGCTTCGGCTGATAACCCTTACCTTGACCTTGATTATTCTGGATATCACAAAAACCTCATCCAATAATTGTTTATAATTACACATACATGTACATCCATGTACTTGAATGTATAATCTCCATGTACATAAACTCGATAGTCAGTTTGGTAAACATGATATATAAATATATTTAGGTCTGCATGCAGCGTATAGAACTTAAATATTGTGTGTTTGACATGTGTCAGTTTGTTTGGTGTGTATCTGGACAACATCAATACACTATTCTCAAATTGAGGGGCTATTTTTCAGGTTCTGTTAAGAGGCGGCTCCACTTACAGGGATATGCTAAAAGGGGAAGAGGCTAGGAGAGAAGATCTTGACATTGATATAGAGGTAAAATTCAGCAGGATTTGATGAACGTGAAATGATCCTCTCATACGAGTTAATGTAATTTCAATCTCTTGTATTTCTGCCTAGTTTAAATGATCTCTGTGTTAATGCGAGAAATCTATTGAGGTAAAAGTTTAAGTTCTTGATTAGATTGTTGAGTTATATATTATGTAAATAAATACAAGCACACACCAATTCACCGTAAGGAAAAAGATGGCGCCTGGTACATTTACAGTGTACCTATAATGCTTTGCGCACGAAAACTCTAAAAGAGCGTATGAAGACATACAGAAAGTAAGTTATTTAAACTCGACAAGAGCAATGCTGTCAGTATAGGAACGACTGCCGTTAAACCATATCTTTTTTATGCCTACTGGGCTTAGTTTGGTTCGCAAGGTATTGTGGTAAAATGTACAGTCGCCATCTTTTTTCTTACGGTGGATTCCTTGAAATAAAAATGAAAGAATGTTCACGCATTATTTTTGAAACATAAAGCAACTGTTAAAAAAAATGTCATTATTTATTTCTTCTCGCATCAGAGTTTGACTCCTAGAAAGCAGCGCAAAGCAGTGAAGATGAAGCATGCAAAGTCATCTGAAAGTAGAAAGGTTTGTACATAAAGGTGATTTGCTTGTGAGAGAATACACTAGTGTGGTACATGTACAACCAGGTTAAATGAAGCTTAATACAAAAGACTACAAAAAGACGATTCACAGACTTTACTTAAAATGCCTCAGCCTGAGAGGCAAAACGCCTGGACAATTGATGATCAAAAATTCGCATCACATTTGCGAAAAAAAACAGTCATTGCTGAATTACATTACTGTAGCAAAACCTACTAAGTTTGGTTCGAAAATTCGCGTGCATTGAAATTATAGGTCTCCTGAAAATTCGACTTGTTATCGCCTAAAAACCATTTGCAGGAAATTTCCCCGAACATATACAGTAAGCGCTGAAAAGCCAGGAAATTGGTTGCAACTTGTATAAATCAGATTGTTACTTGTCCCGTCACGGTGATTCTAATTTACTTCTCCAGGCAACATGACACCATCCCGTAACTTCTTGATACCAAGTAGAATGCATTTTAGAGCTCTCAAGTTTCGAGAAACCATACTCAAGATTGCTTTTCCAGGATATATTTTCGTATATGTATATTTCCTGTTTCTCTTTTGTTTTAAACCATGATAACGTCTTGGCCATTATCGCGCAAAGAGAGAACTTAGGTAATAAACATATACAGGCATGCACATGTAGCCAATATGTAGATATTAATGACTGGTTCTGAGGGGAACAGTGAATTATTTTTCTCGTGAATTTTTTTTTACTCTGATCACGTGCAACAGCAGTCAACATTTCGCGCGTAACAGTGAACTGTTTCGCGTTTGACGTCATAATTTCCGCAATGTTACTCACTTACGGCATTTGGCGGGAAACAGTTTCATTGTTAGATGTCATGTGACCATGAACTAGCCAATGAATGGGCACGCTGTAGCGGGAAAAACGCCAGCTATATAACAATCTTGTTCATTATATGGCTGTGTCTCACAAGGACTGGGAACTACTGGTTGCACGAATTCGATTGGCTGCGATATTGAAAGCGGTCTAGATTTTCCCATCTAGGCCGGCATCTAAACCAGTAATGTTTTGCGGCAGAAACTTTTTTTAGACCTAATTGGTATGTGCAGTCCATACTGGAAAACACTGCTCTTGTTCTCTTTTGGTAAGTTTGTGGGCCTCGCCTTCAGCTTAGTTTATGAACATACATCAAAAGGACTTCGACTAACCTTACCGGCCTTTCAAGCAAAATCACTTCAAAGTATATTTACAGGACCCAACCAGTTTTAAAATCCTTGTGGAATTTGCTATTCATTTTATTTAAACAGGAAAAGTTAAGGCAATCTTGCGACAGACCACGCAAACGAAAGAGAATTATGTCCAACGAGGAAAAGAGTAGAATGTCCATTGAATATGCCGATGAGAGAGAAAGAGATGAAGTTCCACGTCAGTGTTATGGACCTGGTTGCACCAATGGTGCTCGCTCTGCTTCAAAGTATTGCAGTGATGAGTGTGGAATTCAGCTGGCTGTCAGGTATACAAAGTCACGTACAAGTTGAATTACATACTAGATAGAAAGTATTGCTTGATAACTTTCAAAAGGATAGTGGTACATTAGGGTTTAACCACATTATGACAGCATAATAAACAGTACCACACGAAAGTACTGCTCAATAGCTTTCATTTGAATGGTCACACGCTAAGGTTTCTTCCACAGACGTAAAAGTTAGAACCACCTTGAACAGTGTTACAAACAGTACCACATGAAAATACTGCTCGATAGCTTGGATTTGATTGCGTACACACTAGGGTCTCGTACACAGACTTCAAAGTTAAATCCACATTGTACTGCATAATAAACAGTATCACATGAAAGTACTGTTCAATAGCATTATTTTAATGATCACACGCCACCCTTAAACCACGCTGCATCGCATAAATTCAACCTACTTCTGATAGAGTTCTTTTCATAATCACGTTTATTTTTGCACGAAAGACGTATTCAAGAGATTTTATCACAGCGAATGGCACAGTGGAAGAAAACTGCAAGTGTCGCTGATCACAAGGCTGAGGAATTTCTAACGAAACTGGCGAAAAGGAAAGAGGTACGTGCAGTAAACAGAGTTGTCTTTTCCTGCTTTTATTAACGCGAGTGTGCTTAATGTAGGTTATAGTATTTTCTGACGCTTCGATTGACGTTGAAGCAAAAGTGAATACGCCAGGGTAGCTTTGTGAATATTCAGGCTGATTTGCAGAGTCGATAAAAATTTATCGCATGTGTCCAGCTTTGACAAGAAGTTCTCTTTACAGGATGAAGACGAGAGCAACCAGGTTATGTTACCTTGATTTGTCATCAAATTCTCAAGACTACAACTGCAACAAATGGAAAGCAATCACTAATGGGAATTACTATTTTCATGATCTCAACACTACATGGTTTTGATTTTTTAGGAAGCTCAAGAGAAGCTGTTAGAACTTGACAGACAAAGCAACAAACTTGATGCTTTTATAGAGAAATCCAAGAACGCAACTATTGAGGAATCAGAGGTAATGAACGAAGAGAATAAATCCCTGACATAGGCCTCCATTCCAAGCTAATCTCTTGGGAAATCCCAGGAGGCTCTTAAAATAGCCAATCCTGTGACGCGTATTTAGTCACGTGGACAACCCAAGAGACTTGCGATGCATTTTCATCTTCAAGGAAAACATCCACGCAAACGCGCGTGTTAACGTTGTTTGCGGAAGAACTGGGTACCATGTCTAATTAAGGGATTCAGTCTCTTACCCGACAGTCTCTCTTGTTGCCAATGTGACTGAATTATAACAATCATCAAACTTGTCCTCAAATCCAACTAAGCGGCCTTAAAAGAATGGTTTTTTAACATTGAAAACGCCATCAAATTTTCGTGTCACCTCTGCCGTCCAATGTCTAAAAGAAAACATTCTGTTGACGGCGTTTTCTAAATGTTTGACCATGTTTAAATAATAAAAAGTGTTTTATCAGGATAAGAAAGATGATCGCTCTTGACTGCATTTTCGAGAGTTATACAGATTTTCTTTTTTGAACTGTTTAATTGTGTACGCCAGTTAACTGATTATTTCGTTCTTTTTCTTTGTTAGACACAAGAAACTGAAGACGAAACAGATCTTCAGATCCATTGCATCACTTGCGGTCTTCCATTAGCTCCGAAAGTTGCTTTAAGACACATGGAGAAGTGTTACATGAAGGTTTGAACGTACAAAGTGGTTCTGTTTTGAAAAGGGTTTTAAGTGTGAAAGGGCCCAGAGAAACGAGAGCGCCTGGAAAAATAACCAGAAATTCTATTTACTTGTTTGACTGTCTGTCTTAAAACTTGGTTTTGGTTCCAACGAAGATTCAAACTAACAGACAGGTCCATTCATTGTCTCCTTTCCTTTTGCAGAATGAAAGTTTAACGACATTTGGTTCAATCTACAAGAGTGCTGGGTAAGTGAATCGTTCTGTCTTTTGTCTCGTTTTTGTCCTCTGACCTTTTCAACCTAGCTGTGTGGAAAGCTTGTGTTGTTTTTCAATGGGATCTCACTTCTCTCTAAAGTCATTTTGTTGTGTGACAATGTAGGAAATTCTCATGGCAAATGTAAGTAAAGTAAGTGAGTAAAATCCTTTATTTAAACACGATCAATGTTTAAAGCAAACAACTTGCTTGTGGGGTCGTGTATTACTAACTAACTTTAAAAATATTTTAAAGTAAGTTTAAAAATAAGTTTAAAACACTACAAAAACGTACACTTGACATAAAAATTAATTAGAAGTTAACAACGGATTTACATAAAATTCAGAGACCTAAAGTTAAGTACCCTTGAATGATGTAAAGTACCCTTGAATGATAACTGGATAATGAGAAAATAGTAAGGGTTTAAGTACGAGGAAAGGCTTTGTGGCTAGACTTGCCACAAGTCGACTGCGAAAATGCGAAAGCGAGCGATTCTGAAAGTGACGAAGCGAGGAACGAAGTCGCGAGTTTCCCCCCAGACCACCTAATTATCTAATCTAGCGGAAACGGGCTTTGAGAAAGTCTAGCTTTTTTATTTAAATAATATTTATTACAACATTTGCTCTAAGAGCAAAAAGAGCTCATCTACAGAGCTTATGCTGTGACAAGCGTTAGAAAGATTTTTGCGTAGTAAATCACAATTTAGGAAAGTTGAGGGGAAATGAAAAAGAGTTTGCTGCTAAAACAATAGTTCATGTACGTATATTTTTGTATCCACTGCTTGCATGAAGCCGCTGGAACTATCTTTTTGTGCGGGCACACGTTTAGTTAGATTAATAGATGGGCACAAAATTTGAACAGCAGCTTTCTGTACCCGTGTTTCTGTTTTCATAAAATTGTGTGTAATGCAATGGCGTGACTTGGCCTAGTGGGGCGTGACGTGACTTGCAATTGTGGGTTTGTCATGTGAATGTACTCATCGCACTTACGGTTACGAGGCACGGTGACGTGAAATAGATAGTTTCACGCTATGACACCTGCCCAAGCTATATCGTGATCAAAAGGAACCTTTTTCACTTTCTTATTGGACTTAATAGTCTTCAGCAATCAAAAACAGTATGGTTTGTGCAAGCTGAATGACTGAAGGCTCGGGTTCCTGCTAACTCCCAGGTTTCGCAAGAAATATCGACATAAATTGTGGCTTAAAGTATTCAGTTCGAGGTGTTTATTATGGAAGCATGCTCAAATTATCATCTACTTGCATTTGACTGGCTTATAAGAAATGGAATTGAGTGCTGTATGAGAGTCGGACGCGTCCAGAATCCTGATGAGAAATATCTCTTTCGCCGTCTTTCCGTTAGTAGGCCCAGTTGTTCAAAGGGCGAGTGATAATATCCACCAATTAGCATCACCCAACTAGTGGGCTAATGCAAATCCTGCATTTTGATTGGCTACGCTACCAGGGGACTATTATCAATAGTCATCGAGTAGCGAAATTCGCCGGCTTTTCTTACTTTTTTTCCCCAAATAAATATTTCTTCAACTTGCATTTGCTAACTTTATTATTGCCTTTTCTGTCCGACTAGTTGGGTGATACTAAAACAATTAGACCCTTCGCCCTCAAGGGTCACGGGTCAATAGTCCATTCGGCTTCGCCTCATGGGCTATTAACCCGGCCGTACGGGTCTAATTGTTAAGTAGCATAAGTTGGGAAAAACAAACAACCCTATCCACTGGATAGTGATTTTTCCAGTTGATAGCGTTATGCACCCCTTGAACAACTGGAGACTGGACATGAAATTTTTAAACGATAATTTCCCAAAGAGTCATCAACTCGCTTTCGATACAATTAGTAGCTAAGTTATAGTTTGCACTTCTGGCCAGTCGTCAAGTTACATGTTGTGTTAAGTTGTGATTGAGATCTTCAATGTTTATTTTTCTTTTTCAGAAATCTGTTTTGCGATTACTACAATTCTCAACAGAAGATCTACTGTAAAAGACTCAGAGTTTTGTGTCCCGAACACACCAAGGAACCTAAGGTATCCTGACTCTTTGTCTCTATATTAAGGCTTGTGGTGGAGAATTCAAATGTAACTGGTTTGCATTTGACGTCATCAAACCTCAAACCTAGGTCTTTACCTTTAATCCTTTGTTTTGGCCTTGGATCGACTTCGGACGCCATCAAAATTGGGAATTCTGAATAGCTCACATCATAGAGTTGTTTCTTTACGAGTTCTTGGTACTACTATTTCTATTACTCACTTATGTTTATCACTTATGTTTATGATCGCCAAGGTGCAATATGGGAGCACCTTTCCATACAGTTTTGCTGAGAATTTTCTTCAAAACGAACAACAAATTGTAGATTTTAAAAGGGTTGTTAGAAATGAAAAAAAAGCAATAAAGCGTTATGGCAGAAAGTTTAAGTTTACTTGTTTGTTTGTTGTTGTTTAGATTTCTGCAAGTGACGTGTGTGGATGCCCTTTGGTCACTAACGTCTTCGAGGAAACTGGAGATTTCTGTCGAGCTTCAAAAAGAAGGTGTTTAAAACATTACTGCTAGGAAAAACTTCGCAGAGCAGAGATTGATTTACAAAGAATACAACAGGTAGAGATGTGCTCTATTTACGGACCGGGGGTGGGGTGGGAGCTGGTGGCCAATTGTTTGTGCGCTCCGTATCGAGCAGTCCTGGTTCGAGCCCTGGCCGGGGCCACAGTGTGTTGTGTTCGGACGCAACTACATAACATGGACTTAGACTATGTGAAACTTCTTATTTTTCATACATGGTGTAGAAATCACACTTAAACTTTTTTTCTTAAGTTAAAAAAAGTTGTCATGAAGAGGACTCGGAACCCAGATTATCGGATTACAAAGCGGAATCATATCCACCAGACCACCGATGTCACTTCGCCAAGATGCTCGATTTTTTTGACTAGAAATCCTGACCCTAATCTAAAAGCTAACCGCAAGCAATCTATAAGCTAATGTAGGCTAACCGGAGCGCTATTTAGTCCAACCGAACGATATTTAGGTTAACAGAAGCGCTATTTAGGCTAACAGGAGTGCTAATTAGGCAGCATGGCTCATCTGGGCCGAGTTGTTCAGAAGGCAGTTAACGCTAATCTAGGATTAAAGTTAACCGAAGAGTTGTTTTTTCTCGTATTCAAATGTTTTTCAATGCTGATGTTTTGTGTAGTTTGAGATTATTCAAACCCAAAATTGATGAACAAACAAAATAAACAGAAAACCTCACCGAAAAGTTACAAAACTAAAATCAAAATTCTCAATAACCTTGGGCTAGCTTAATCGGGCTTCGAACAACCCGGCCCTGGTTTAGGCCGATGATTTTCGCTATTTAAAGAACTGAGTGATGCGTGGTGTAATATGTCATGGGCTGTATATCTGATTTAGGTCGATGATGTATGTATTGCTTTCCGTTCTGGAGTTCTTGGGTGAGACCAACCTCGTTCCCAGGGTCTCTCATCTAACCGTCCCCTCTTCGCTCGCCCGAGGGGGCGGTAAGATGAGAGACCCTGGGAACGAGGTTGGGGTGAGACCACTTAAGCGGCCTTCACACGGCAAACTTAAGTTGGCAAACTCGTGTTGGAAAACTTCAAAAAGTTGGCAAACTCGTTCCTTCACACGTCAAACTCGTGGCAAATAACAAACACGGCAACTTCCAACATGGCCGCTTTTTAGTGCAGTTTCAATCACGTACAAAAGTGAAACAGGGTATAAGAAGAGAAGAACCAGAAAGAAATGGAGAATTAGAAAGGTTTGGACAAAACCAAGTTTGTCCGCGCGCTCCTCAGTTTTGTTTTGTTTGTTTTTAGTATCTTTGTAGGCTATAGATGAAACGTCCCGAACAGCCGGACAATTGTGAACCGCTTTGATATTAAATTTAAAAAGTGTTGACTCGCGTCCCCCATTTTGTGAAGTGTCACGCAAATAAATCACGTGAATAGAGCTCGTTTTGATTGGTTGAAAATTACCAACACATGTTGGTCAACCGTTCACACGTCAGATTCGAGTTTACCAACACGAAAAAGTTGGCGAAAAAGTTGGCGAGAATAGAGGCAAGTTCTATTTGTCGCCAACAGTTTGCCAACTTGTTTGCCGACTGTTTTTGTGCCGTTCACACACATCAGTTTGAGTTTGCCAACACGAGTTTGCCAACTTTAGTTTGCCGTGTGAAGGCCGCTTTACTCTCACAGTGCTTCTCCCCAAGACTTTTCGTTTTGTTTTGTTTAGTGGGGGAGCTAGTGAGATTTGAAAGATATTCCCCTGTTATACGTTACGTACTCCTCTCAGCCTTTGAACTGTAAAGGAGCACAGTCACGGTTGAACGGTTTTTAAAGTTTAGCCTAAATTCTCCATTGCGTTGTTTGTAATCCGTGTTAATCTTCTCCATCCTTAACCATCCTGGTTCCTTTATGGTTTATTATTATCTCTTTGGTGTTTTTCTATCTTTGTAAAGTATTATTTTCAGATTTCCTTTAATTTAACTGTAACATTGTTGAAGGTCAAAATAACTCAAAATACCGTGACTATGCTCCTTTAATGATTATGACTGTGTACGTGAATGAGTGTTTAATGCGCGGCATTTGAAAAAGTATCAAACAGAACCGGCAATTAACAGTTTTTGTCTGTATTGTATTCAGTGGCTGAAGCTTGAAGAGGCATATGAACAAGAAAGATCACTAAGATACTCTGCGGCACAGAGAGGAGGAGTGTTGGGTCTTCTGCTACACGAGACGATCTCTCACGAGTAACAACGATCCGACGAAGTTTTTGTATAAACAAAATAACTTATTAATAAATCCTTGGAACAATTAACAACTTATAGGTTTTTCTTTAAATAACGATTTTTCAGCCGGGAAAACAACCAAAAAAGTCGGAGAAATCTAGCGCGAGCCCTCACGAGTGTTCCACAGATTGTCACGTGACCATGACGGAAATATCGACCCTGTTAATAAAAGTATCTGATAGTAGAAAAGGATAAAACAGTAACGAAGCCGTCGATCTATATCTATGTAGCTTAAGATGCTGGTGTTTTTACTCACGTAGCCTTGGCCTTATGGACAACAGAAGGGAACAGTAACGAAAAGATCTTCTATCACTAGTAATAGTTGACACTAAAACTGCCCCCGCTGATTCAAGCTTTGTGATTTGTACATAGTGCTTTGTATTTGTAACTGAACGAGATCCGTTCCCAGGCTCCTTATTTGTGCTTTAAGGCGGCGAAAGACTGGGGAGAAATTATGTCACGACAAAGGTTGCAGCACAGGCTGGGAAGGTAGGAATGCAATGCGTTTTAGTGAAATCAACTTTGGAGGGATGCCCGTTGTGTTGCAAACAGACTGGCCTCCTCAAAATTTAAGTTTCCAAAAGTTTTTTCTTCGAATATCTGACTAAAACAGGCATTGCAATCTCTGGCTTGAAATGAACTACAGTTTTCTATAAGATGCAACCAAACACGCTCACGAATGCGTGACAGATATTTTCTGTTTTGATTGTTCTCACAACATTGTGATAGATTAATGAACAGCAATTGAAGAAATTCACTTCGGGTAGACAGTTTTGCCAAGGATGGAAGAAACAAATATCTTGAAATTTCCAAAAAGCAATCAACAGCACAAGAATAAACTCCAGGTTTTTCAAAAAGTGAATTCATGAAATGGTTAGGCATTGTGAAATTCTCTCACCTCTACACAATCAATGAATGGCAAATGATTCACTGTTCTCTAGTTTTATCTGAAAATAGTAAAACACTGCAATTTAACAAAAAAAGTGTGAACGAATGTGCACCTTATGAACTGATTAGGCTTTCGACTGATCACCAAGACAAAAATATTCAAAACACAGGCAAGCATTCACAATTTTCTCACCTTTACGCAACAAATACCGCTTGAATTTCTAGAGATCGCTTCCTGTGTATTTCCTTTCAATATCTCTCTAAAATGTATCTGTATGTAAGAAGTAAAGCACCGTAATTTACATGTAACAAAAATTATAAACAAATGCGCACTTTATGAAACGATTAAGCCATGGATCAAATATCTTTCCCAGCGTCTGTTAGAGCATAGTTAGTAGAGGTTAGAGGTTGGTTAGAGGTATAAAATGTAAGCGAGATTTCTCACCTTTTCGCATGAAATCACTACAATCAGTCGAATTCTTTAGCTTCTCTATTTCGTTTTCCTTCAAAGAAATGGCGTAAATAGAGTAAACGGCAAAACAAAATAGACTATTTCAAGCACAGAACTGCCTACGTCCTTTTACTGTAACTGTTACTTTTGTATTTTGTTCTAAACCTCAACTGTTTTGAACCTCGAGTGAGCATTGATCGGTTGAGCGATCGTCGTTGACTGAGTCTTTCAGTCACTGGAAGTGATTTGTGTCTGACAAATCGTGGTTGGGAGAGATTTGTGTCTGGCAAATCGAAGACAAATCGTGGCTCGAAGTGATTTGTGTCTGACAAATCGAAGATATTTTCAAAGCTCAGTAGTAGATCGACATTGGACTGAGTCTTTCAGTCGCTGACAGTCGATCGTGTGACTGAAATTCGTGAGACTACCACTACAGTTACTGCAAATAAGATTTGTGCGATAGTAGTTTTGGATCAGTCCTCCCAATCTCCCAAAGCCTCTTGCAAATGTGTTACTAAAAACCGAAAAGATCCTACTTCGCCAAAATATTATGTCAAATACGGCTTTCCTCTTCAGACCATGTGCTGCAACCTTAGTGCCGTGAGCATTTACATCAAGTAATCGATATCGCCTTTATCGTCTCAACATCAAAGCTTTCTGCCTGTCAAATCAAACACTCGTCATCAACTCCCGACACCTTTAGCGGGCGAAAATGTCACACCTCCCAAGACTGTTAGCGGTCGCAAAAATGTCACACCTCCCAAGACTGTTAGCGGTCGCATTTTAGCCAACTCGAGATTTCGTCTGGTAATATCGACTGTATATCCATACTGTAAGTACTTCTTCTATTTACGCACGGACCACAGTGATGCCTCCTCGGGTTTTGGCCTCTGGGCCAAAACCCTGCGGGGGCAATAATTCTTCGAGCTGATTGTTCTCCATTTCTTCCCGAGAGCGATTGATCATAACATGTCATGCGATACAGTCAAAACTGGAGAATACTTAGCAATTATTGAATTCGGCTTTCGTAGGATATGAAGAATTCTGCAGATCAAGGAGGGTGTTCCTATTTATATTCATGACTCGTACACAGGAATGGGTGTGCAGCTCGAACTGTGAGCCTGAGTGCCGTCCGAGTATCGTTACAAAGCTCAAATAAGACATTAGTTACAATAACACCTGTAAGTAAATACCACTTAGGCCATAAAGCTTGTGCAACCGCCTGATACGAAAACCCAAAACCCAGTGGGAAAAATGGGAACGTATTCCCAACCAAATGCAGGCGCACTAACCTCTGGGGGCTAGAGGTGATGTAAGATTACCAGACATACAAGATAAAATGAACTTAAATTAAAATTTGAAAGTTCGAGAGCTGAGATGAATACATTACAACCTGTCAAACCTTATATATGGTTACAGCAATAAAACAACTTAATGCCATAGCGGCACGCGAGCATTTCATGCCAACAGGAAAATATTTACATTCTCTGTCACTGTCACTTGCAGTTCAGCTCCGCCGAATGTAAATACATTTATCCACAGAGGCCGAACGCCGAGGTGGATAACACCCTCCGAGTTTTGTGATATTGTCACTTGACCCTTACCGTTTATAACTTCAAAATGTTGTTGTTAAATATGCGAAGGAACTTTAGCTCTGACCAGAAGGTCTTTAAGAGACTTGGCCTTCCTGTAGGCGACAATTGGCGGTTCAGAATATATTTGACCGAGTCTATTGGTCTCAGTTATAATGTTCCCTAAGAACCTTTCTTGGGTAAGGCGTAGCTGGGCTCAAAGTCGTGACGTAAGTCGAAACATTTCTGGATGTTTTGTTTTGTAGAGCCTCGTTCATAATGAGAGTTTACTTCGGCTTTGACTTAAACTTTACACTGCCACCGTATGAACTAGACTCCACTATCAGGCTTCATTGAACTCCCATGTTCAGAACGAGCCACAATCTTGTTGACATTAAAATATACTGATATTTTTTCAGTATTCAGGCAATTGCTTCACAAACTGACTCAAAGTTGTTTTCCGATCCGTGATTTACATACAACCAGCCATTAAGACGCGGTAACCATGCGTAACGGATCAAAATTTAAACTTCTGATTGGTCAGTTTATTCAGAACCAGTCTCGTTTACTATTTGGGCATTTGGCGGGAGATTAAAGTCAATCTAGCCAGTCTTGGTGTTCGTCCTGGTTTTTT